>JAATLQ010000881.1:0-40517 GCA_013421005.1 Heliconius erato x Heliconius himera
CAATCAGTGGTGTGACACTGCGCTATAACGGCCTCATTTCAAATCTTTTTTTTTTTTTTATATTTATATTATATATATATATATATATATATATATATATATATATATATATATATATATATATATATATATATATATATATATATATATATATATATATGTATGTATGTATGTATGTTTATTGTCTTGTGTGTAATTATAAACGGTTACGTATACATATATTTCTTCATATAAAGATATATATATAATATATTATAATATATTTAATTGCCATATAGAAAAATTAAATGTACTAATTTTATATATACATTTTATTCTAAAATATATTATGCAATTTAATTCTATGTAGGTGCTGTATATTCAATATGTATTTATATTTATGTTTATACTTCTATATTACATCAAATTATTATTTTTATGTATATGTTTATATATTATATGTATTATGTATAATATTCATATATGAACAAATCAATAATTCAGTGTGTGATGTATTGCGCGAGCGTTTAATGGCCTATGTTGTTTGGACGAAAATATACGTGTCCAGGGTGTAAATAGTTGAAATAAAGACTTACGTAAATATCCTTATTGTTTCCTTTCCTAATAAAAGTGAAAGCCTTGCCTTGCTAAATAATTCATTTTTCGCAGAACACTGTCGCAATAGTTATGAAGTCATTTTATGAAATTAGGTACAAGTTTATTGTTTTTTTCTATTTTCTTTTTGTCACCTTCCTGCTATATTAAGAGTGACCCTAGTATTAAGAAACTCTTACACTTATTTACCGGCGAATTATGAAGGTATTGCGGATTGAGTAATGGAACTCAACACTGCGCTTTGCCTCGTTACCAGAGTGAGAAAAAAAATTAAAATGTTAAATATTTTATTTCCTCTAGTGTTAAGTTTTAAGCACATGATTAATTAATTATAGAAATTATTTTGCTGAGGTTTTTTAAAAATATTTGGTTATAATTCATTAATAATATTTCTCATGAAAATATTCTAATTATGGGGATTTTCTGTTACAAAATTACTTTAGCTTATAGTATAATGATTAGAAATATTATTACATCTAACCCCACAGTATTTTATTGTAAATGCTATATTTGTGGATTTTATTTGATTTCTCGTATATGATTAAATGATTTTATTAGATTTTTTCCATTTCCCCGCTTGCACATGCACTATTAGTACGATTTTTTTTCTTTTTCTCAGCTTCACGCTGTATCACCCATATTACAAGGTAGTCAGAGCCTCAGAGGAACCTAATGTTATGACACTCGAACTTTCCGCAGAATTTTCGAGGCATTGCGTGTTGAGTGGCAAAACTCAACGCTATGCTTTTACCTTGGTACCAGAGCGAAATGAAAAATTAAAAAATAATGATCATTTTTCCGAGTCTCCTGAGGGAGTCCAACCCACAACCGTCGTGTTAACATCACACGCTTGCGTCTCTGCGCCATGACGGCCTCAAGTAGAACTAATGTTTTTATTTGACTTATTGAGAAAGAAAATAAACACATTATTAGCTTGAGGTATATGTCTTTAGAGAAAATAGGAAATATCTACATTTCATCTAATACTGTAGTCTACTTTACGCAATGTAATTGAGAAGGTTTTGTAACGCGATATCAGACAGTGTAGCAATAGAAGAAACTAACACTAAATATTACAAATGCTTTAATGAAATTATTATTAATTCAATATCGTAGATAATTTAAATTTTATAAACTAAATTAAATGATTTTCGATATTTTTTGTCAGTAATCGATTTTAAGACGCTGAGTACATCACTAGGTTATAAGTTGGAAAATTGTTAAAAAAATACATTTATTATAGATATTATTTCGTTTGTTCAATAGTATTAGTTACTACCGGCCCAGTCGCGCCCGCGTGCCCTCTTTTATTGTGCTGCACTTGTCGATGCATAGATTATATAATTTATATATTCAATCACGAAAATCTTATTTTCATAAAGAGAAAGTGCAAGTACTACGTGGCAGCGAGGATGTAATCGGTGGCAAGGGCGCCCCCCGCGGAACTCGAGCCTAGACTTGCTTAAGCAGAGGGTTAAATTATTTTAATTTTACATTTTCTCGAAAATTACAAGTCCAAATTATATGCTATAAAATATACACTTGGGATTTTCAATTATTTTTTGTAACAAAACGCCTTATTGTGACTTGTTTATAAGAGATAGATATAGGGTGTCGCGGACTTTATTTTTTTAACATTTTTGTAGTACAATGTACTAACATATATTTCAACTATTTTTGCAGCGCAAGCGCTTAAAACAAATCGATGATAATTATTGTTATTATTATTTCGTTTTTTAAAGCTAACTAAGAATTATATTCTGATGTTATATATAGCACTTCTGAAGAATGCAGCTTTCATACAAAATAAAAAAAAAGTAAATCGGCCCAGTAGGTCCAGAGATCTTAACGCTTAAACAAACAAACAAACTCTTCCGCTTTGTTATATTAGTATAGATATAGCTAGTCTTGCTAGCTTTCAGGAACATAAATCTTCACCATATATAAATGTTAATCGTATGATGAATTATTCATATATACTATCGAGGTAGAAATGGGAAAAGTTAAGGCCGTGGTCGTAATAACTTATGAATTGCTTCCTTCCGATCATGTTGAACTGGTTTTTCAATTTATATTTAATTATATGTAATTATCGGATATTGCATGAGTAGCTCATATATGCAGGGAGAGGATGGTCATTTAGAGATGAAATGGGAAATAATTTACGCATTATTTATATGAATGCTTTAAACGAAAATTGGTTTGAACCATTTCATAGTTTAAGAAATATGATAAATTGTTTGTATGATTTTCTATGCTGCTACGAAACCTTTCAGAGGTGAGTTTGACTCGCTCTTGGCCGGTTTATTATATACTAGGTGGCAGTTGCCAACGTAATAGACTAGGAAGGAAAAAATATTTTTAAATTGTATGTACATATATATATTCTTCTAATAAAAATATTATTAAATATTAACCTATAAAATAAAACTTATATCTTATTTAAATTTTATGATGACAAAATACAGAATATATATTAATTACAGCGGTTTATTAGTACATAATACGTTGTAGTGGAGTGTTATTGCATATGTTAAGGTCGATTCAAGCTGTAGACCTCCAAATTTGTTCATTACCAATTATTTAGGCCACGCCTATGCATATCTATGTTATACAGAGTAGATTGTAAATAGAGACATTTTTTTATATTCACGCTGTATACCGCACATGGCAGGGTAGGCAGAGGGAACCTAGTGTCAAGTCACCCCGTTCCCATTAACACTTCCATTTTTCACTTTCCGCCAAATTCTGAAGGCGTTGTGTGTCTGGAGAATGAACATATTAAACATTTCCTTTCTCGATTGCGCTGCAATTAAAGAGAGACATATATTATGTTTAATATATTTTGACTTTCCCTTGTTAAATATGAGAATAATTTCGTGTTTCCATTACTCTACGTTTTAATACTTCATCGAATCGAAATGTCATTTCCTTGTATAAATAAACGAGTACCACTCACGAGCTTATCGTAGTAGTACTTTACAGACAACAATATTTATATACCTAGTATATTAACAATACATTCTTTTTATGCTTTACGATTCTTTCACATGCAGCATGAGAGCATCTAGAGCTAAGACTCTCTGCTCTCCACTTTTCCAAAGTCATTTTTTTTATACATCACATTTTTTTAACGAAATCATTTTGAATATAATTATTTTCCACAGTAGAAATTTCGTTTACAGTTTCAAATGGATAGTTCCCTATGTCGTCGTGCGTCTCTATTTATATTATAATACCCTCTAGTTGGATTTTGTATATGTGTATTATTCGCACAGACTGCCTGTCATATTAATTCTTACATAATCTAAAAATTAAATTAAAATTTAATATTGTAATTTATGCATATGTTAATTAAATCTTTTTAGTTTTAGGAAATATATATAAAAAGTGCTATTGGAAACTTCTATAAATATAATTTTGATATTAAATTGTATGATTTAAAACTGTTTGACCTTAGTTGTGTATAATTCTTTCTCAGGTCTATTAGTTGTTTTTTTTCGAATTCACTGAGATATTAATATATTGAAATTTCCATAGCCCAGTTATACAAAGTAAAGCGAAGGATTCAGTGAAGAAGAGACTGAATCTTTTGAAAATATAAAAAAAATACAATAAATATATCACCTCTATAAGCAATACATTCATTGATTAAGTGGATAGAAACAGTTTTTAATACACTCTGTGAGAACAGCTTATTGACCTTTCTGAATGTCATTTGATGTATAAAAAGTGAAATGCTATAGATAATAATTTCAATTGTTGCAATTTAGTAAGGCAATATAGCAATAGATTTAAGTGGCGAAGGTCGTGGATTCGAAATGATAAATATATTAAAAAATAGGAATAATAAGAAACTGTGTCGCATCATAAATAAGAGTCAGGGGAACGTAAGATACCCATATCTATAAATATCTTCGTTAGATTCACTATTGTAATAAAAATTAAAGCTTATTTATTAAGAAAAAATTATTACTGATACTTATTAAGTGTGGAATAACACTTTAAAATTGTTAAAAATGATTACTGATGATAGTGCTTCCAATCCTATTCAGTAGATTATTTATAGCATAGCTATAGTACTGTCGTGGCGCAGTGGCACAATCAGTGATGTGACAGTTGTGGGTTCGATTCAATTTCCTCGCTCTCATAACAAGGCAAAGTGCGGAGTGGAGTTCCGCCACACAGCACGCATTGTATCAAAAATTTGATGGTACGTGGTGAACGGAGTATCTTATCACTGAGTCCTCTCTGCCTATCTGCCATATGCGGGATACAGCGTGACACTAACAAAAAACATACCTATTGTCGACCCTCGGTCTCCTCAATGTAGTGCAAAATGCAGGTAAAGTGTGAAGGTGAAATATATCTTTTTATATTTAACCTCGTATTACTCGTGAGATGAATAATGGAAAAAAAATTAAGCTCATTATATGTGATTGGACAGTGTATAAGCTTCTTATGATATTATCCTTTGATATTCAATTAGTCTCCTGTCCTGCTACTTAAAATTTTGGCCGCTTATATATTTTTTACTTCAACTATACTGTAGTTACTGAGAGAGAGAGAGAGCAGCTTAATTCATTTCATATCACTTGATCGTAAATTTATTGATACGAAAGCTCAAGGTTCCGTTGCAGTTCCGTCATCGATGCAATTGTTATATTTATTTTTCAATATGTTTAAATTTTATTAGCTCATATATATTTCTTAATTGAAATTTGATTTAAAAGTAATGACAGTTTCTTAATATTAAAAATTGGACTAATTGAATTTATATTGTTTGGTTATCTAATAAGTTTAAATAAATTCTTCTCTTTTATGCCAAAACCAATTAAGAGAAAAATCTTGGAAGGTGCAGAGAGAAGAAATTTATAATTATAAAAACCGGTCAAATGCTAGTTGGACTCGCATACCGAGGGATCGTTACCAGTTCAGGATATGTCAACGGAAAGTACAGTATAAAAGTTGACAAAACTAAGATTGCGGACATATGCACACATTTTTTATAAAATGATAAGACACTCCGTTCCCCATTTTCTATATTCACACATGTAAGAACGAGGAAACAAAAATAATCAATAAATCCCCCATTTTTCCGAGCGGGAATCGAAGTGCCTTAGCACGAGGATTTCTCTGCCTATGCACCAAAAAAAATATATAAATTAATTACATAAGATAATGACGAAACATAGGGACATTTGAATTTTATGAGATGGCTGTACTATAATTATTCAGTAGGATGATTCTCTACCTACTCAGCCATCTCTCGCACTAATCTTCAGTAAATATAATTAGAATTTCATACTATATTTACGTAAAAAATATGAACATACTACAGACAGGATAAGAATTAGACCACGGAGCCATCACTGCCTTATATTTAAAATGAAAAGGAATAATTAGCTAATAGGAAAGATCTACAAGTCTACCTCGATCGGCATTCTTTAGTGTAAGGTCGCTTGCACGTGCGACTAGTCGTAACGTTATGAATATAATATTCACAAAGTTGCGTTTTAAATATTTACAATGCTTCGTTTGCTTAGTGCTTAGATTATATATATTATATTATGTATATTTAAGTTTAGGTTTTGAATTCAAGTTATAATCACATCAAACAGATTTATTAATTTACAAAAAAAGATGTTGATATGTTAAATATATATTTTTTTCTACCGATATGAATAAAATCGCGTTTGTCTTAAAGGAGCTCGTAGATGGATTGAAAATCAAATTGAATTGAAATAAAAGTAATAAAATTACAAATTATTTACAGAGGCCGGTCGTGGCGCAGCGGCACGAGGTGTGACTGCAAAACCGACTGGTTGTGGGTTCGATCCCCACTCGAGGAGATGAAATATTTACTTAAATTTATATTTCCATTTCTTCGCTCTGGTGTCGAGGTTAAGCGCGGCGTTGAGTTTTGCCACTCAACACGCAATGCCTCCAGAATTCGGCAGAAAGTGGGAAACGGAGTGTCTTAACACTAGGTTCCCTCTGCCTACCCTGCTGTGTGCGGGATACAGCGTGAAGCTAATTAAATTACAAATTTTAAAATATCATAATATGTTTCTAATGATGCTCCTTTTGAGGCTACGTGTAAATGCAAAGATTCGGGGGAATTTTTAGATTTTTTTTTGGCAGATAAAATAATTTAATTAATACCTTGCAACTACATACTTTATTAATTTGATGATGCAGGAAGTTCTGTGCTTACTTCACAAAGTGGTCTAAGTGGACCTCCAGGGATCCACAGGTGATACGACGGGGATCTACGTTGGCTTGAAAAAAATAAGGCTTAACAATTCGTAGATCACCCGTTTACGAATTGTAAAAGCCCATCTACGAAAAATTCTTTTCATAAAGGAGAACTAAATTATTTGGATAGAACCACTTTGTTTGTTTGGCCAATTTAATTTTTAATATTCACACCATAATCCCCTAATTTATAAACAAATTCATTTTTAAGTAGCTGGGTAGGCAGAGAGAATCTAGTGTTAAAACACTCTATTCCCCACTTGACGTGTTTTTTTGTTAACAAAAAACAATTAATTCGTACTTATTTGGCAAAAATAGACAATTTCATACAAAATCTAGAACCCTCGTTGGCCGAGTTCGACTCGGCACTTGACCGGTTTTTTATATGTAATCGTTGTCGTATATGGATTATTAATTTATATTACATAATTCGTTTAAATAGAAGGTAGCTCTGTGTTTTCCTATATGACATTAGTGTCCTCTGCCTGCCCTGCAATATGCTGTGAGCAGCGTAAACCTAATAAAATACTATATGACGATAATTGCACTGTATCTTTATTGTAAATAAAAATTGTTAAAAGGCGCTGGGTTTAAATGTTAAAATTCTTTAACAAAAATATCAAATTTAAATATAAATCATATATGAAATATTTACTTAAAAATACAATTCCGAGGCAGCCGAGGACCACAGGACTAAGATCCCTTTTAGTAGCAGCAGGGACGCAAAAATCATAGTTCGAACGATCGCCTCTATTCTGGTAAATAGTGTTGCAGAAAATCCCGTAAGACTTTTCGTGGAGGCCCTAATGAACCATTTTGGGGCAATCGTAATGGCAGCCATATTATCAAAGGCCACACTTATACTTATCGGGGACATAAACCAATTACCCTTTATCGACAGATTAAACCTATTCCAAAAGCACTATATCGGCCCAAGCCTCGTGACGGCCATCAGTCAAGAGCTAGCGAGATCATATAGACGTCCACTGGACGTGACATACGCGCTCAACGAAGTTTATAACGGAATCTACTCAGCCCGACAGATAACTCGCTCCCTGAAAGAGTCGCGATACACGGGTGCTTCCATCCCTATAGATTTCCCCAATACTCTGTACCTGGTCCATACACAAGCAAAAAAAGCGGACCTAACCAGGAAAGGATACGGAAAGGGGGGAAACTCACGCACCCTGAGCATCAACGAACCTCATGGACTTACATACGAGTTTGTAGTAATCATCCAAACTAAGGCCATTAAAAACGCCCTACACGACAGCATATCACATGCAATCGTCGCCTTAACAAGGCATACAAAAGGATGCATCTACTACACTGACGCCGAAGAAGATGCTATCGGCAGATTCATTCGCCGGGCAAATGAAGGTTCCGTGACTGATATAGTGGAACACAACATCAAAATGGCTATTTCCTAAAGAGATGAGGAGGCAATAGATATATTACGAAATCAACTAACTGCGCCGCAATCAACATAATTTACGACCAAAAACTCTGATTTGACAAAAGCAGACCATTCAAGATAGCAAGATATTAACGTCCACTTCACATTTTAAAAAGAAAAAATAACATTTTTAATAATCAAATAAGTACAAAAAAGGCACGGACAACAAAAGTCTGTGGCGCATAACAACTCAATTATTAAAAAAAAAAACATTAGGTACCCTTTGGCCACAGTAGGGTAAGTGTAGGTAGTGTAGTAGGTAAATCAGAATTGTATGGGATGCAGCGTGAAACTGTTTTTTTTTATTTAAATACATAAAAATCTTGATCTTACTTATTTAATGTGGATTAACTGGCTCTGTGGTTGGCCCTCTATAAAAGAGATCTACTTTCAGCAGTGGGTATAACTAATAATATTTTGAGTATATGAATAATTATTTAGAATTACAAAGCCACAACTTAAACGATTGTGGTTTCGGACTTTTCAGAACAGTAAAAATAATAAAGTTTAGCCCACCCGGATATACAGTATGTAGTCGTTGTTTTATTTCAGATCTAGGTACAGAATAACTATCCTTTTATAAACCTAATTTAATTTCCAAGTGTCAGTTATTAGCAAGGCCGGTGTCCTAGTTCAGGGCTATCCAAAATCCGGCACCTTTGTTTTTTTTTTGTTTTTAATTTCATTATGTCAGTATGTCATTATGCCCGTTTGCCGTTTTTGTTTGATTGTATAGAATGGCTATAGATATATATTTTAATTAGGGGAACATGTTTTCTTAAAATTATTATTGGAATTTTCCAACTAAACTAATCAAATCAGCTTGACTCTGTATCCCGCACACAGCAGGTTAGGCAGAGGGAACCTAGTGTTAAGACACTTCGTTCTTCACTTTCACTCTACTAACAATTATGATTAAAATGCGTAACAATCTGATGTGTTAGTCTTTTACTATGATTTTTCGTAAATGCATCTGAAGAAATAACAAAATATTATTCACACATATTATATTGATGTTGAGTAAAATTTTTTTGAGAAAAAAATATCTTATGAAAAGTGTTACTGAGAAGCCCTGCTCTAAGTGACCTATGTAAGTGACATAACATTCGAATTCGAATGCAGTTGGCATTGTGATTGATTGCACCAATAATGATTTAAAAAAAATAAAAAATTAAATCAGCTTCACGCTGTATCCCGCACACAGCAGGGTAGGCAGAGGGAACCTAGTGTTAAGACACTCCGTTCCCCACTTTCTGCCAAATTCTGGAGGCATTGCGTGTTGAGTGGCAGAACTCAACGCCGCGCTTAACCTCGACACCAGAGCGAAGAAATTGAAATATAAATTTAAGTAAATATTTCATCTCCTCGAGTGGGGATCGAACCCACAACCAGTCGGTTTTACAGTCACACCTCGTGCCGCTGCGCCACGACTGGCTTCGAATGGTCTTATTGTTTCAATATTCGATGTTTTAATAAAAATATTTATTAGCGAAATAATAGATAGGCCGCCGTGGCGCAGCGGCACAAGCGTGTGACTTTAACGCGACCGTTGTGGCTTCGATTCCCACCCAGGGGAATTCATAATTATTTATTGTTTATTTGTATTTTTTTCTTCTAGTCCCAAGGCAAAGGTTACATATCCGTGCATCCAGAGCGCCATTTCCAAGATATCGAAAAGTTCAGAATGATGTGAGCGATGTATATAGATAAAATTGTATACATATACATACATATATACCAGTTGTATGTACGTATAAGCATTTTATTGACTAATAGGAGTATTTGAATACAATGACTAAATAACAAGGTGATTTTGTGCAATCAATCAAAATCATGAATAACAATGTTGTGTTAAAAATATTTAAACGAACTCTACATTTGGTACACGGCCTATGTAAAGATTATTATATATTTAAATACTATATATAATATTTATATAACTTTATATACTTATGCAAAAGGATCACCCCTGCTCGTTTCCTTTGCTCTAATAATAAATAAATAAGAAATATTTTTTTGTGTAATCCTTACACCATTCATTATATGTCACCCGTCACGCATCATCGTCAGCTCTCATTCATTATACGATCAGATTGATCTATGGTGATATCATGACGCATTGAGCTACGGTGATATATTTTTTTTTCAGTTTCTCGCTGTATCCCGCACATAGCATGGTAGATATAGGGAGCCTAGTGCTAACACTCTGTTCTCCACTTTCCACAGATTTTTGTAGGTATTGCGTTTTGATTGGCGAAATTCAACGCCGCATAATTGATGACTCTAATTATTTCTAATTATTTAATACTAAAAGTAAAGCTTACCGTTAACTAGTATATATTAATATGTATATGGAAAACAACGATATGTAAAGATGGGCACAGACCGCTGTTACAGGGTTGTAATGCAGCGAGCACAATATCAGTGTCAATACCCACTTTTAGGTTTCATATTTAAATGTATGATAAGTTCGTTATTAATAAGTAATATTAAAATTTACTATAAAGTATTTGGAGAAACACTTAAGCAAGTTCAATTTGTAGTGAGAGGAATATTTATATTTATAACATAAATTTATATTATATTATAGCCGAATTATACCAAATTTTCACAAAAAAAGTAGCCTGTATGTTATTCTGATGTATAATATATATTATCAGTTAAGTCAAGTTTCATCTAAATCCGTTATGTATTTTTGCGTGAAATTAGAACAAACATCCATCATCACAAATTTTCACATTTTTAATATTAGTTATTTGTAACTCCATCCTCCACCTCCCGCCGTTTCGGACACGGCGTGTTGGGTAGCCCCAACGCCCCTTTCGTCGCCACTTGACCCACCAGCGGGGACGCCCTATCAATGCGCTCTCTCGAAATGCACTTGGCGGAAGGAACGTTGCAGCCCTCATGAGGGCTGGCAGGGTCGCTGCGAGCAAGCCTTCCATCTTGGACCCCCAGCGATTAGTACCGTAGCATTTGACGCTCCGTTCTCTCTGATTACCCCGCTAGGGATAAAGTGTGGCTTCTAGCTGACTCAATCCCGAAACAAAAGCCGTACTAAATTAAAATTATAATTACAAAGAGAAAAACAATCAGTTGAGGTGAAAAATGGTTAGGTTAGGTTCTTTGATTATGATTAGAGGGTATAACAAACTATCAATATTTCCTAATTGACTTATTTATAAAAACATTTATTTTTTAAAAATATACCATATTGATTTGATTGGTTAATTATTAATAAATATATACTATTAATTACCATTATAGTGTATATTTGTTAATAATTAATTGGTAACAGTAGTTGTCACGCACAGCTAATATGCTTGTTGTAGTCCATAAAAAATATTTATAGTGAAATTTATATTTTTTCCGCTCTATTTATTCAGTGTATGATGGTTCTGTGTCACTCTGGTTTTAGACTTTCGTGCATTTAATAAGGGCCTCATTAAATATCCAGAATAAATAAGCTATTCATAGGCTGTAATAATTTTTACACAAAAAAATCTTAAAGCAAACTTTGAAAATAAATGAAAATGGCGGACTACGTAAAAAATAACACAATACTAGTAATTTCACTTATTACTAGCTTATACATCGAAAAGTTAGTGTTTATTTATATATTATATATTAATCAACAGCTTTATTTAACTATACAACGTATTTCATAATAAAAACTTTAACTCAAAGATCAGTAACTAAACTAGTTGTGAAGTGGAAAATTTAAATAATGATGTACTAAAAATAAAACCTCAGTAAGTTTATTTTTAAACTACTATTGCACATTGTATCGATTCTAGTTTCCCGCACCTTGAAATGCAGACGTTATGGTTTACACATACATTTTTGCTAAATTACCGTTATTTAGTTAATACATATTACCAAAATTATATTATTTTGACGTTTAATTAAAATATCTTTCTAAATACTGTTTATATGTATATAAAATTAAATGGGAAAAAGCGACTGTTCTTGCATAGATCAAAAACAACTATTCATAGTTTCTTATAAATAGCAAATGAGACGGATATCCTAGGATATTAAAGGATTATAATAGCATCCCTTGAAAAATTTTTATATTAGTGAAAGGCCGCCCGAAAGGTATATAAGGGGCCTGCGCACGCGCCGCGCCTCCGACTTGAAAACATGACGGCGCTAGTGAGCTTGGTACGTTATTGTTTAATTTACTCTTTTTTTTGTGTAAAACAGTAAAAAAATAAATTGAAAGAGTTAACAGTGATAAGATTGATTTCAATTGTTTTTTAAAATAGTTGTTGCGTTATGTGTCATTTAGGACTTCTTTTTGTGTTTTTACTAGGTGTTTTTAGTTTACATTATTATTTGTGTATTTACTTCAGATACTTTTAATTAATATTATATTATTAAAAAAATAAATTTAAATAAAATAAGGTTCACGCTGTATTCCGCATACAGCAGAATAGGCAGAGGGAATTTAGTGTTAAGAGACTCCGTTCACCACTTCCCGTCGAATTCGGGGGCATTGCGTGTTGAGTGGCGAAACTCAACGCCGCTCTTTGCCTCGACACTAGAGTGAAGAAACGAAAATATAAATTTAAATAAATATTTAATTTCCTCGAATGGGGATGGAACCTACACCCAGTCGCGTTTACAGTCACACTCTTTTTCTGCTCCTGCGCCACGACTGACTTTATTATTACATAAATAAATAAGTCATTTTAAATTTTAATATTTATAATACATTTTTATCAGAATTTCGTAACTTTAAGTGTTTACCTAAATTTACTCTACATTATGCTATTTATATTAATTTATTTTTCAATGGTATGTTGATTATATTAATATAATATCATTGTAATATATTATTATAATGGTATAAACAATCCTAAGACTGAAATAAAAAGACAGCCTACGGAACTCAACTACTTTACTATCACGTTATCTTTCATTTAATATTAATCATAATAAGTGAAGCCTTTGTTCGCAAAAAGTGTTAGAAATTGTTTGGTAAATTGAATAATAATTGAAAGTTTGAGATTTGGACTTTATCATTTCAATGGGTACATGTCACAAACGAAAAGACGAACAGACTGACAAGTGTATAAAGATACTCATATATAGAATTACTTATATGAAAATTACGTTGTGCTGTGCTGTAAAATTGTGCTATAACTTTCATATTCGTTATTATTATGCATGTGTTTTTGCTATTTTTATAAAAGAACTATATATAATATCAGTTTTTTAGAGTTCCGTACCTTTTAAGGAAAAAGGAACCTTTATAAGATCACTTTGTTGGTCTGTCAAGAGCCTTTATCTCAGGAACGCTTGGAGATATGAAATTGAAATTCATACCATGTATTTAGATTTATGGCCCCATGACTTCCTGATGAAAATATATTTCTACATTTAATTAAAAAAAAAAAGATAAGGCAAAATACGTATATTTCGACACTATAAATCGAATCAAAATTCATAGGATACTTCCGGTTGACCTACAATTATGAAATTTGACAGCTAGCATTTACAGGTACTACTAGTTCAGGAAAAAACCTGAAAATATATACATTTGTGGTTATTTCCAAAAGAATAATAGTCCTAAAAGGGCGACAAAATTAAGTAGTAAAGCTAGTACAAGTGAGGTATCAGATGAAAGGAAATTTGGCTCTTACTAAGCTAATCGTGGATTTCAGGAAAGCTGGCCTCCATTTTTATATGGAACCCTCGGTTGTCGTGCCTGATTCGTATTTGTCCGGTTTTTGTTATAAACATTTTTTTTTATTTAATATTTTTGAAATATTGAAAAAATAAATAATTATATACAAGCAAATCAAAGAGAGCACGCGTTCATAAAGGTTTTGGCTTTTATTGGAATTGAACTAGTGCTCTTGGGCAAGCCAAATTCAATATATTTTAAACTTGAAAGATAATAAAGAACGCATATAAAATTATTTCGTGTACGAGTGAAGGTTAACCGGATATAAAAGGGAAATGGTCTTAACATGTCAATTTGCGCCATAAAAATATTTTTATTAACAGACTGGCTAGTACTTTTATACGTTAGTACTTTTGTAGTATAGAAAGATTTACTTGCACAATTATATTAAAATAAAATGTAAAAGGTGTATAGAACCGGAAATAGAAAGTTTATTAGTGTTGTCATTGTTGTGATATTTAAAGAAATATTTATGTAACATTACATAAATGTATTACTAGATTGATTAATCGATAAAAAACATTTTTTAATTATATATTGCTTAAAACACTTTTAAGTGTCGCTTAGACAAGGCCGCCTTGTTTTATTGTAAATTCAATATTTATAGCATAATGTATTTATGTATTTTATAAAGATCATCGTAACGCAGCGGTGCAGCGTTCGATTGCACATGATGGTTATTGGTTCAATTCTCTCTCAGAGAAATGATTATATTTCAATTATTTAATTTTTCTGATCTGGTGCAGCGTTAAGTTTCGCTGCATAACATTTAATATCTCGAGATTCGAATGTACCCTGGAGAATCGTATGACACTATGTTATATCTGACTAGCCTGCTATACGTAACTCTACGTAAGCTGAAATGGCAAAATTTTATTATGTTTTAATATAGTTTTATAATACATGTTAGCCCGCACAAAATTATTAAATGTCACATTTATAGTTTTGTTCATAAACTGCAACATAATATAAACAAGTTTTTGTTCAAGACAAACAGCTTGTCAAACTCATAATAGCGATTGTAGTGAGATGTTTTTTACTATTATATATATTATATTTTATTATATTTTTAGACTTTTATATAGGATATACTAAATGTTGGTTATTTAATGTATATTAAAATTGGGAGCAAAGAAGATTCTTTAGATATGCCCTTGTTCCCTCCCTATTTCCCAGTTATGGTCACACACCGAAATCGATCTTTGCTCACTTTATTTTAACCAGACCGTGACAAACTAGAGTATATAAAATATTTCTTAAGTAGGTTATTTTTTACGGAGATTGATGAAAGACATGAACTCTCCCTGCACTTAAAGGTGATTTTATTGTATAACTTTCTTCACTTAGAAGCGACTTTATTTTGTGTTAAAGGAAAGTACCTGAAA
Organism: Heliconius erato x Heliconius himera; assembly: GCA_013421005.1. Taxonomy (NCBI): domain Eukaryota; kingdom Metazoa; phylum Arthropoda; class Insecta; order Lepidoptera; family Nymphalidae; genus Heliconius; species Heliconius erato x Heliconius himera. The sequence goes on from JAATLQ010000881.1 coordinate 15,386, forward strand.
CGTAATTAAAATTTAACTTATTAAACAACTTTTTATAAAATGAATATAAACATATTTTATAGGTAGCATAGAGATATATTTTAGTCTTCCCCGCGAATATTCGAATTTTCAATTTAAATATATAATTATAAAGAAATTTTAATTTCTAATTACTTTCAATATGAGTTACTAATTAATATTTTCTCCATTTTATTACTAGATTTAGACTTTGTGTTTTACAGAGCGTAAGCCAAAATCACACATTTTTTTTATATTCTTTTTTACAAGTTTTATATTCTTTTACGTTACATTCTATATACAGGAATTTCTGGTCTCTACAATAATACGATTTCAAACCACTACCATCAGTGATTTACGTTAAGTGTTTTACTTTGTCGTTAATTCGTTAGCTATTTTGAAAATAACATAAAGTAAGAAAATTGTGCCTAAGTGTAAGCTGTGACTGTGTGACTATGTGTAAGCGCGACAATTTGTTTGTTCGATTTTCACTCGAGGAAATGAAATATTTAATATTTTCATTTCTTTGATCTGATGTCGAGGCAAAGCGTGGCGTTGAGTTGCGCCTTTCAACACGCAATGCCTCCAGAATGCGGCGGAAAATGGGGAACCGGTGGTCTTAACACCAGGTTCCCTTTGAATATATAAAAAAAACAAAGTAGAGTAAGAAAGTCGTATCAAGTATGATAAACACGTGCCTTTCACGTAATGGTCTCGTGCAATTCAGAAATACTTAATTCGTGTTATCCTTGACTAGCTTCAAGTGTAAGTTGTTTCATTTTGTCGACACTTTAAGATTATTTGGTCATATTTCATGCTTATTTGGCATTTAAATGTTTATAACTTTTCAATATTTTTTTTATTTTTTCTTGTAAATAATTTTTGACATTGATTACTAATTGTTTGTAACAATAGGGATTATTTTATTTTTCTGTTTCTATATTTCTTTTTGCATTGATTTTTAGTGGCTGATTTTTTTTATTTTTTTATCAAAATCACGTATGAACTAAATCTTTTTATCAATAAAGCAATCTAATTAATTGAAAATTCGTTTTCGTGCTAATAATACACAGGGCATATTTACAATAAACTATATTAAAATAAAGATATAAATAGAAATATATTAAAATAAACTTTTCATAGCACCACGATAGGAACTAAGATTTAATACGTTTTTACACGTAAAATCAAAAGAAGATTGAAAAAGACATAATAAATCATTTTAATGAATATTTTTACCTATTTATTGATAACTTAATTTTTTTTACTGTATATCAAATAAGGATGACGTAAACAGTATAAAATGCACAAGGAACGATATTTTATTCTGTGGGCGTATTTGTTCCCGGTTGTAATTCCATACCTTGCACTACCTGTAATGAGATATGTAGGGTTTCCATGAGTTATGTAGACATGAAGAATTTCCTTATTCGAAAATAATATGGTTTTTTTTTTGTTAATTTGCACGTTAATTTAGACGTTCATTTTCATATATTTTTGTATTCAGTTGTCAGAGGATAGTTATAACGCGTAAACAATTTTTATATATTATATTGGTTTCTGTATATTATCTAAGAATTATATAGAAACGAACATATATTACTATTACTTATGTGGTAAGGATTAAAATAATGGAAAAAAAAGAAATTCAATATAAAAAATATTTTGGAATTACGTAATTTGTAAGATCGATTCACAAACTGTTATTATAATGTACTACATAAATATGAACGTAAAATTTACTTCATTAAACTTAACACATAAATATAAAAATATAAATATAGACGTGCTTAGTCTTTAGAATAATACTTAAAACTGCTTTTATACTTTCTTTAAATTTATATATTTTGTCTTATATGTCGAATAGTATATAAATTAGATATACATATAATTTATAATAGATTACTATTACAATATTTAGGAAATAAATTCGTCATCGGAGTTAATTATTTTATTAATTTAATTTAATTAAAAAAAAAGATATAATTACTCACAAAATTTCAGACATTATAAATTAATCTATATACTTATATAATTTAATGTATGACTATGACGTACGACAATTTATGGTCACCGGTGAGAGGCCGCTGAACTGGGCCGTGGCCTCTAACGAGTCTACTTTCCGATTTGACGCCCTTTGTATAAATTATATCACACAAAGAACTTTGATTGAATCGAATTTATACTTGAGAATCTAAATCTAAAAATATATATTTTTTAATAGCTGACTTATTTAGTTTATATTTATGATTTCTTAACAGTCTAAATAATGTACATGTATTGAGCTGAACTGGACTTTACAAATGTTTTAAGAAAAAAAATAATGTATTAGCTATATTTTTTATATTAAAAAAAATGTATAAATATACTAAAAAACAATCCATAACTAAAGTATCAAATTTACTAAGAAATTTTAGTAACGCGCATGATTTCATTCAAAATAGTGAATTAGAACAGAAACAGTTTGACACGTAAATTCATCAATGCATGACTTATTAAGTACTTGGATTAAGACACAAGAGGTGAGCGGGATATACATATATATATATTTATCTCAATTACTTCATTTTTTTTAGCTTACACATATCTATGTGTAAGCTAAAAAAATGAATATAGCCCGTATGAAGAAATCCTTTGCCCCGTCGTTTTCCCTACGATATTCTGTAACAAATAGGGATCGAATCCATAACTATTGCCGTTGTCGGCGTCATGCACAGTCAGGTGCTGTCCTACTACGCCACGATGGCCTCAATATTCTTATGTACATACTAATATAAATTTTTACATCATGTTAATTAAAACATATTATATTGAATTTGTCTTGTGACCTAGTAAACTTTTTTTATAGAAATTTCAAATAGTATCTATTTTTTCTAATAAAATAAATAATCTCTTCAAGTAACAAATAACATTAGCAATGTTAAAAAAATCTGTGTTATCAATTTAAAAAAAAATACATTAGTTTTTTTTTTCAATTGTCATCATTATTTCATTTTTTAAGAACATATTCTATTGTTACTTAGGTACTTATTCTTTATTTACCAATGGATTACCTATAAAACGTTAAATACTGAAAGAATCATGACATTAAATACTAATTATATAAAATTTTATTCTATTATATTATCACATTATTTGGGAATATAGCCTTAAGTTTTTAACTTCAAACATTTTGTTACCACGTGCCAATGGTATTTTACTAGACAACATTTTTTTCGCAATGGCTGTGGACTGTGAAGGTCGCAGTTTCGTAAAATTGAACTACATATTTTAGAACAAAAAGTTGTAAGTATAGTAATTATAAGAACATACTTGAAAGAACGTGTATTGCACGATTTATATATATATATATATACATATATAAAATATTATTATATTATATGTTAGTATTAATATTATAATATGACATAGAATTTTCTTATTAAAATTATTTATTTATATTTAAATTTATTGGGTAGTAGCGAAATTAAAATATTGTAAATGGAATTATACGACAATACTCTGTCAATATAAATTATAAATTAAGCAAATAATTCTTCTCTTTTAAACCTATTATATCAATAACGTAATGAGAAATGTTACATAAAAAAATAAAATTTATAGTAATTTTTAGAATAACAGTAGAAAAATAGGTTATTAATCTTTTATTAACCATATTTTCTGTAAATAAAAATTAATCTACAACACTAGTATTGTAAGCTGCAATAAATATAAAGTAATAGTCTATTTATGTTTGGAAAATTGTGTTCATTGTGCGTGCAAAATGTTTCTCAACGACTAAAATACCTTTTGAAACACTATTTGCAGGTTCAGTTGAGCAAAGTGCGGAAATGAAAGGCCGTTTATACGTAAATGCTTAATTATAATGACAACATATTAAATCATATTGTACCAGATCACATACGCAGTGACGTTGTGTATATTATATGGTAGTGCACAATTATATTTTTTTATATAAAAAAAACATCATGATTGATTATATATTTCACTTAATAACGTATGTTTCTATTAACATAAAAAAAAAGTAATATTCACCTAAAATCCTTTATAGTATTATAACAAATGAATTAAAAAAAACTTTTTTTTCCTTAAGACAAGTTATGTGCCATGTAATAGATGAAAAATATTATCTTTAATTCAAACCATGAATTAAATTGAATTCAATATATTGAAAATATAAATATTTATATAATTAATTTTTTATTACATATTACAGGCTATCCTGGCATTATGCGTATGTGCGCATGCGCAGTACGCGGAGGAGCGCGCGCCCCGGTACATCGCCTCGGAGCCGAAAGTTACATCGACACCCGTGCCAATTCTTAAACAGATTAACAGGTATTTTTTTCACTTAATCATATATTTATTTTAATCAGGTAATATTGAAGAAATTTATTTTAATTCACGCTGTATAAGGCAACAAAGCTGGGTAAGCAAAGGGACGTTAGTGTTAAGACACTTCGTTCCCCACTTTCCGCCAAGTTCTGAAGGCATTGCGTGTTGATTGGCGGAACTCAACGCCGCACTTTGCCTCGACACCAGAGCGAAGAGATTAAAATATAAATCTAAATAAATATTTCATTTCCTCGAGTGGGGCTTGAACCCACAACCAGTCGATTTTATAATCACACTTTGTGCTCCTGCGCCACGACTGGCCTCAATCGAGATTCTATGTTCTCGGACTTGATCGGGATAAGATTGAACATCTAAATTTCACTTGTCAATTTTTTATGTACAATTATATAAATAATAACAGTAATATAATATATAAAGTTGAGATTTGATTTGAAGCCTGGTGGTTTACGAGTTATGAAGGGCTCAAAAGTAACCTGAAATAGTTGGTGTAGAATACTTACACTTACACTTTGCACGTTTCCCGCTATTTAACTTAGCTGAAACCTCTAACGCGCAAGTCATGTATCTTGACCAATATTTATAAAAAAATATCAATTAATTAAATTCAGCTGCTCGTATGTTGTTATTGTAAATATGGCCTAAATATATTTTCAGGCACAACGAAGATGGCTCATATACCTATGGATATGAGGCAGCCGATGGGTCTTTCAAGATTGAGACAAAATCTCCTTCTGGAGAAGTCAAAGGAAAATACGGATATAGAGATGATACTGGCAAGGTTAGTTTCACTCTAGATTTTTTAAATATGTACAAGTTAAAATAAGCAGATATCTTTAATTTTTTTAAACACTCCACCATTAGAACACTTCCGTTTCCCATTTTTTTTTAAACATCTCCCCATTAGAACACTTCCATTTCCCACTTTCCGCCGAATTCTGGAGGCTTTGTGTGTCGAGTGGAGAAACTTAGCGCTTTGCCTCGATACCACAGCGAAGAAATCGAATATTAAGATCTCTGCATCTATTGGTCCAATTTACTGTTTTTTGTTTTGTATGAAAGCTACATTCTTCAGGAGTGCTATAGGTTATACAGCATTACATTGTAAGTCTTAGATAGCATTAAATAAGGTAATAACAATAATAATGAACCCCATCGAATCATTAAAATGATTGTGTGTGTCAGAATATTGTATAGCAGAAATATTCTTTTTTAAATAAACTAGACTGTGACTGTGGCTTATCATACATCGGCCAAACAAAGAGAAGCATCGAGGTTAGGGTGAAGGAACACATCGTTGATATCAAGAATGGGCATGTATCGAAGTCAGCTGTGTGTGAGCATACTGTGGATAAACCCAGCCACTACATTAGGTTTGATAAACCCGAAATCCTCGCTTAGGAAAACAGATACATGCCTAGAATGATCTGCGAGGCTATTGAAATACAAAAACATCCTAATTTCAATAGAGAGGATGGCTGGAAACTTTCTACCACCTGGGACCCACTCATAAAATCATTAAAGTCTCAAACCCACCATACCAGAGGGCAAGATACTATCAGCTCATTCTGCAGGAATCCAGGGCAGTACGCGAGGCAAATAAGAAATCGTTGGCGGTAGTTTGATATAATAATTATGTCAACTGACAGACGAATGCCACCTCAGTCTACCCGTAATCACGGACTACTGCAAAGTGTTCGAAACGTCGGGTTTCCAAAATGTAAAATCTTAAATATACGCGATTAATCAGGTTAAATTAGTTTTATTTAAAATGTGTAATAATCGTGAAAATCAAAGAACTTATTATATTCTTTTTTATTAGTTAAAAAAATACTCCGCGGTACCTTATATCTATCTCTTTTAAATAAGTCAGAATAAGGTATTTAAGACGAAAAATAATTGAAAATTGCAAAATAATATCTTGCCGATTTTATTAGGCATGGATATTGACTTTATTAACTTACGAGCGAAAGTTAATCAATCAAGAATTTTTTATGAAGATAGTTTTGGCTTTTATAGCATGTAATATGGACGTATACTTTTCGAGAAAACATAAAATTAATACGCTCTAGCACCTCAGAATTCTGATAACAAGTTGGTTATGCTTGAATGTATCAATCTGTTGGTTAGTTAGATGCAGCATAATAAAAGTATGCGGGCGAAGCCGCGAGGGGATCGCTAGTGGAAATATAAATTTAAACAAATATTTCATTTCCTCGAGTGGGGATCGAACCCACAACCAGTCGCGTTTACAGTCACACTTTGTGTCCTTGCCTGGTCTCATGACTTTCAAGAGAAGATCAATATTAACATTTGTTCTTAGTAAAACTCGGAGTCTTTCGACCATATGATACATTCTCATATGAAAATTACGCCAGTTCGATGTAATATAGTATAACGTTCATCAATAATATATTTTTTTTAATTTAGGTTTACCATATCCTATTATATTAAAGTTTTTTGGATTAAAACACGTAACTGATATAAATATTTCAGGTACGAGTCATCGAATATGGAGCAAATAAATACGGTTTCCAGCCAGCTGGAGAAGGCATCACTGTCGCTCCCCCCACATTAGTTGACGAGTCCACACGAGAACCTAACAAGGTCAGTTATTTGTTATTGATGAATAATATTGAAGCATATTTAAATCTAATATACAATATATTTTTTATTATTTGGAATAAAATATTTTAACTAATATTACAGTCAAACTGCTTAACCTAAGAATTAATTAATATATTTTTGTGTAGATAAAATAAGTGTATTTTCATGTTATAAAATGATAAATTAGCATTAAGAATTTCAGTAAAATACATCGATAGACCCATTGCTTTGACCAGTGAAAAGAGAGTCAACTCCTTTGTTTACTCAAATAATTTCGATCTAACTAAATAATAGCTTTATACTTTTGTACAAACTTAAATTGTTTTAAGTTTATATATTTAAACTTTATACTAATAACATTTTCAATACAATTAACAGCAGGGTGGCCGATCCCAATACCGTGAACAATCAGTCGACTACGACTATGAAGAGCCTGCACCAGCCCCGCGCCCTCGTCCTACTCCACAGCCCGCCTACCGTGCTCCCCAGCCCCAACAACAATACAGACCTGCCCCACAGCCCCAGCAACAATATAGACCTGCCCCACAACCCCAACAGCAGTATAGACCCGCACCTCAGCCTCAGCAGCAATATAGGCCCGCCCCTCAACAAGCCCCAGCTCCACCTAAGGTACTTTATTATAATTAGAAGTGTTAAATTAATTTATGAAATATTCTAAAAATATCTTCTGTAGAAAAAATATGCAATTATTTCTAAGCTTAAAGTAAAGTAACACAACAAAAAATTGTCTAAAAAAATATTTATTTAAATTCATATTTGTCATTTTACAGCCTGTGTTTTTCGCGGGTGCCTCACCAGCGCCAGTAGAAGACAATTTCTTCAACCCAGAACCAGCCCAGCCCCGTCAACAGCAGTATAGGCCGAAACAGGACTTCAGGCCTGCCCCACAGCCCCAGCACTTCAGCCCTAAACAGACCCAAGTCGATTTTAACCAGGACTATAATGCCCCAGCTCCCCAAAGGTTTCCACAAGCGAATCAAAGGAGTCAATCATTCTCAATGCTCGACCAACTCCTTAAAGAGTACTCTCTGCCTCAAGGAGGATCCGCTCCACTCCACGATATCTCATTCGGATCCTACTAGTTCGATAATTTGATTACATTTTGTAAATATGTAGTGTATTATAATTAAACGAATTTTTTAAATTATTTATTTTTGTTTTATTATTTATATTTAATTTTCTTTTGTAATATTTATTAAGATTTATTTATTACTGTAGATTTAAGAAGTACTTAACTGTAGACGCGATGGTTCCAAGACCGAATTTCACTCGTGGAAATTTTCATATATTTTTTTTCGTATCTGTGTACAATAATGTGATTTTATTGAATTTTTTTGAACGGATCTCTGAACTCTTGAGGGATGCGTTCACGTGAAGAGAGGGGTCTGAATGAATAAAACATAAAATATAATAAAAGATATATGGAGAGAAAAAAATTATTGATAAAATTTATTTTTGTTGATTACAGTTTCATTATGCGATTACGGATTCAAAAATTCAAATCCATCGCGTACTTAAAATAAGTTTGAATTGAGTAAAAAACATTGAAAATAATAGGAAATTCTTAAATATCCATCCAAAATAATGTTAAATTCTTATAAATCTTTATATTATATGCTCTACGTATTGATTTGAAATTAAAGGCGACTTTTACAAATATTTCAAAATATGTATTTTTATAAGATTCATAGAGACCAGTCGTGGCGCAGGGGCACGAAGTGTGACTGTAAACTCGACTGGTTGTGGGTTCGATCCCCACTCGAGGAGATGAAATATTTACTTAAATTTATATTTCCATTTCTTCGCTCTGGTGTCGAGGCTAAGCACGGCGTTGAGTTCTGCCCTTCAATACGCAATGCCTCCAGAATTCGGCAGGAAGTGGAGAACAGAGTGTCTTAACACTAGGTTCCCTCTGCCTACCCCGCTGTGTGCGGGATGCAGCGTGAAGCTGATTTAATTTGATTTATAAGATTCATCTGGCACAAACGTGTAAATGTAAACGTGATGTTTGGTGTTTAGATTTCCACTTGGAGGAACCATATATTTAAAATAATTTCCATTACTTTGCTCTGGTAATAAGACAAAGCGTGACGTAGAGTTCCACTAATGAATATGCATATTGCGTGTTGCTCGAAAATTCGGCAGAAAGTAGAGAACGGAATGTCTTAAAACTAGATTCTCTCTGTCTACCTTGCTATATGTAGCATAGATATTTTTCTATTAATATATAACAGAGAGAGAGATAGAGGGAGAGAATAGAATGTTTAATAAAGAACTAAAATTATTCAGCTGGATAAAGTACAATAATGCCTTAAAAAGGATTTTCTGTATGGTGGAAAATTTTAAATTACACTGAATTTGGTAAGGCCACTCATCCTCATCCAAAAAAAAAAGTTATAGTTTGACAGAACTTAACCTATTTCATCTAAATCTTTTTTTATCAATGCCATATAAGATACACAAATAAAGTATAGTAATATATGTAACATATTACAAAATTACACAATTTACAAAGCTGTATTGTTATTAACACGAGGCCGTGAGATCGATTCCCATGCACTGAAAGCAACAATAAACCATGTATGGAGTTTTCTCATAACGTTGAGTAATGTACAACATAAGTGTTTGTATATATGGTATTAGACATACATGTATTTGCCCTGACCGATCAATATGTCAAAATAATGTCATAAAATTAATTTGTGCGCGAGATATATTTATTATAAGTGATGAATTCGTAATATTTTAAATTAAATTTCTAAATGAATAATATGGCCGTCGTCAATTGGGAATTGTGATGCTTTGTCTTGACACCAGAGCGAAGAAATGGAAATATAAATTTAAGTAAATATTTTATCTCCTCGAGTGGGGATCGAACCCACAACCAGTCGGTTTTACAGTCACACTTTGTGCCCCTGCGCCACGACTGACCTCTATATTTTAAAAATCATCTAATTAGTATGATCCATTATTTAAATGAATTGCAAATTATTTTATTTTTTTTATATGTGTAAGCATATTAATAATTTCATTTGGAAGTATTTTTTAACAAAATGAGATACTTGACACAGGGTTCACTCTGCCTATTCTGCTATAAGTATAAATGTGAAGATTCTTTTAATACGAATATTTGAAAATTTAACATATTTGTAGCTTGTAAATGTAGTAAATTTGCGATAAAATGCAGGTAAAATTGATAGGTAAAAACTACACTAGTATGTACGATTTCTAAGAATTTGTGTTTGTGTTGACAAACAGAAAAAAAATACATAAAATATGATATTATTCAAAATCAGTTTTAGCTTAAATTTTAGTATAAATTTAAATATAGAACAATCTAGTAAGATTATTCTATATTTAAATTTATACTCTGTTCAAAGTAAAAATAGTTATAAGTGCAAAAAGATTTTTTTATAAAAAATATATTTTTCATTTTCAGGTTAGCTAATACAAAGATATTGATAGATATATGATTTTTTTTGGACTTCACTAACTAATATTAAATAACAGTAATTAAATAAAGCAATTCTTAGTAGTTTCATTTAGTAGTTTTTATCCTCCAAATCTGTTCCACTTAGATAACTCATATGGATATTGCGGCGTGAGACGGGTGTAGGCGCGACTGCGACATACCTTTTGAAACAATAGGTTTTGTGGTTTTTATTACACACGCTCATTTGCTACTCTATAGTATTTTTAGTTACAAAATTAATCATATGCGTGTAAAATAGATTATTATCTGTTGTTACTTTGACAAATTTATTGTTTGTTTTTTATTTGTTTTTTTTAGATTCTTATGATGGATTATTATAAACTTTAGAATTTTGAAGACAAAAAGAATAGCCATGATTAATAAAAAAAAGAATTTATCTACAATATAATACATAATATTCACATTTTGGGGTAAAAAAACTTATAATAGAAAATTATACTCTAAGTAAAATTTTATAATACCTTTATGTAGTCTTGTTAAATCACATCTTTATATCAGTGCCTCTGATTTTTTGTATTAGATCCTTCTTCGCCAAGTATTTGGACGTTTCTCACCTGTTTTCGTGGTGCAGCCGTGGTCAACTCGGTGGCGGGTGGTGTAGTAGGCATGAAATCAGGACTGATCGCTAAAAGTAACATTTTTAATAACAAAGCTTCTCTAACTTCCACCGGTAAATACTCTGGTGGTTCATCGATGTGATTTGATGCCGCTGTTTGAGAATCATACGGCCTTGAGTACCGTCTACGAGGGATGTACCGCTGACTCTCATATCGATTATCATAGGGTAATTGGTTTGAGTATACTTCTCGCCTGTATTGTGGTTCGTACCTGTAGTCGTAACGTTCATCATCGTAACTACGCCGCTGCTGATAATCATCTTGTCTGTACATCAGGTGATACGGAGTGCCAGGCATTATCTGATCCATTATAGCTTGCAAACGATTCTGCCTTAATATAAGGATATGAAGTAATCGCTTGAAGTCACGAGTACTCACTGGAGCTGATATAGAATTCATTTCACTTACAGGATCATATCTCTGAAATAGGGGCTGCTGTGATCTATATGGATTTACAAACCTTGGTTCGTATCCTTGAATAGGTATGCCACGTTCATCCACTGGTATTGGGACAATTCTTGTTATAGGTCGTGCTTCATAAGGAACAGATGCTTGATTTTCAGCTACAGCTTTCGGTTGTGGCGTTTCTTTCACATACTGATCGTCCAATACTTTATCCTCGTATTCATAGTGGAGAAAGGGCCGCTGGTTACCGATTGGAATAGCTGATCCTGGATTATCTCTTAGATATTCCTGGGTTCTAAAGTGCACTGCTGATGGTCGACGATATATGGGTTGCTGATAAATCCTTTCTTCAATCGGCCTCTGCACAGGTATATGGATCACAGGTACTGGTGTAGGTGTTGCTACGTTTTGATGATCAAAAATGCGACCAGTACTAGCTTCTAATGTAGTTTCTTGGTCGTCCAATTGTGTGTCTTGATACTGTTGTTGTATTGTTTGCCTGGCTGATGCCAATGATTGGAGAGGGACAAGTCTAGGACGTACGGTCGTTGTAGTGAATAAAGGTCTTAAGGTTCCATGAGATAAATGACCCCCATACACGTCAGTCGAGTCATCGCCCATGGATTGTTGTAGATTCATCATGTGATGATTAGAACTTGTTCCTGATAACTGACGTCGAATAGCATTAGACTTACTTAAATCAGGTTCTTTTTCAGTTAGATGTTCATATACTGGTTTCAATGTTTGAGTTGATGCTGTTGTAGTTTGTTTAGTAATCAAATCATCTTTAACTGTTACTGGAGCTGGTTTCGTTAGTTGTGTTCTAGTTTTGACTATGTCATCTTTTCTATACAGATTCAAAATGTTAGCTGTTGTTTCTTCATGCTTTTCTTTTTCAGTCGTCATTTCTGTTGTAGATGCTCGCGTAGAACTAGCTACTCTTCTCCTTGGTATAGCTTGTATAACCGTTCCTCTAGTAGTAGCACTACCTCGTGTTGGATAAACAACGGTTGCAAGCGGTCTTCGAGTTGTTGAAGACACAGTTTTATTTACTCTCACGATCACATTTGGCGTGCTTGGTGTTGTACTTGTTGACACTGGTACCGGCGTACTATCACCCGAAGAAGAATATGTCACACGTTTAATTTCACCATCATCCGCAATGTAACCAAAAGTTCCTTTAACGTTGCCCAACACATCTCTACTTTCAATTTTGAATGTACCATCATTTGCTTCATAGCCAATCGTGTACGATCCATCTTCATTTAATCTTCGTATTTGTTTCACTATTTCCACTTTAGTCGGGTCACCTGTTTCACTAGCTTTCAGAATTTCTTGGGTTGCATTAGAAGGAGCTTCCGTTGTTGTTATGTTTTCGGTAGAATTGGTAGCTGTTACGCTGATGAAGCACGCCAGGAGTATGATGAGGTTCATCTCGACAGAAAGGCGGCAGCCACATGACGACACTCAAATGGGCGCGCGGTTATCACCCCCCTATATAAAATATCGCCCCACTTGTCTCCCTAGCGTGCGAAAATCTTACGCAAACGCCACCATTGTTGTCACTTTATTATCTGAAACGGAAAATCTTTTTCTATGCATCTACTTGCGTCGTATCCCAATTGTTTAATTATCCATTCGAATATGCGTAAGTCGTGAACGTTATTAAAATATGGTATTTACTAATAGAGAAGTTGAAATACAATATCTCATCTCGTATCCATGTTTATTCATCAAATTGTTTTGTATGCTTTGTTATGAAATTTCTCATGCGGTTATCCAATGTCAGCTCTAATTTAGGTGATCCAAAAGCGAATTTGTACTCAAGGTTCCACTCACCTGTCTCAAATAGACAAAGATAATAGCTTTTAACTACTGGAAACTGTGTTTAAGCAATACAATGTATCTTTTAAAGGATATTTAATTAAGATAATTTTCTCTAAAATTTGAATTACATTAAAACAAGGAATTTTAACGTTAGTTAGAATGTATAAACTCAAGTAAAATAAACGTGTGAACGGTATGCTATTATTAAGTGGAGATAAAAAATGTGCTATATAAAACTGTGTGGGCATAAAATATAACTACCATAGTAGTAAATTACTTTTGTCGACGCTTGTCAACCCTGCACTACATCTACTAATTTTAATAAACCGAAAAAAAACCTTTATATGATAAATGTAAATATAAAATTAAAACAATAACTTATAATAAAGCTAGTTGTGGCGCAGCAAGGGCACAAGTGCAACTGTAATCGAGTTCGATTCCGACTCGAGGAAATAAAATATTTAATATTTTCATTTCCTCGCTTTGGTGACATAGCAAAGCGCAGCGTTGAGTTCCGCCAGTCAAAATGCAATGCCTCTAGAATTCGGTGGGAAGTGGGGAACGAATTTGTCTTAATGGAAACAGAGTGTCTTAGCACTAGGTTCCCAGGTTCCCTCTGCCTTGCTATGTGCCCTGCGTTCATAATATTCGTATTAAGTAGACATTGAATATTTGTTTTTTTTTGTAAATAATATATTTTTATATATTAATTTACAGTTCATAACATTGAATCTATTAAGATTATTTTCATGTCTAAAGAATGCGTTTTAAAGAAAAAAACTGAATCCTTTTTTTCTGCGTCACGCCGAATTGTAAACAGAGACAACCTAATGTCACTTACATGAGGTTGTCTCTGTTTACTAAAACTGATCTCATTTCAATCATACACTAAACCCGTTACTACAAGTTGTGTAAAGACATGACGTTATGTAAAAAACCTTTTTTCCATAAAGCATAATAGATCCAGTGTTTTTTTTAATTTCATACAATTTTTTAAATATTATGCATGTAAGAAGAATTTTCATTCTTTTTCACAATGACTTTTGAAATTTAAATATAACTTTTTTATGCTGGAATTGGACTCATAACCATTGTTTTAGTCCAATACTGTATCACTATGACACGGTAGGGTAGTTATTTTATAAATTAAATGCTAAATAAACGCCATCTTTCGTTAAAGCTCAGTTTTATTTGAGACAATAAATAATTTCACACGGACATAGTCTGTGAGTTTATAATATCGTGGTATATAAAAACACGAAACAATATCAAGCGATTTCAGTTCGTTTATGTAGAGGCCGCCACTGTTAGTACGAGTAGTATAGACTTTTTTAATGCAAAATCTGAGAACTCTACAGACATTTGGTCCGTACCTTTTTCCATATCATTATCATTACTCTTTTATTTTTTCATATTGTTAAATTTATAATATTTGGCTCTAAAGTTAAGGCTAAATTATGCCAGAACGAGATTTTTCTTTTTTTTATATGTCTTAATCTTATATACTTACTAGTGGGCGGGCGTAGCTGCGCACGCTACTATACTTACTACTTACTTACGTTCGCCCGCTTATTTGCATCTTTAGGGGGGGTTCAGATTATGAAAATAAACATCTGTCCAAATTACACGTTTCTACGCACAGCGGTTACGGCTGTACGTGCGTCTTACCTCAGTCAGTCAGCACAAGTCCTTTTATATATATAGAAGATGACTTATCAATTTTTTTTTACATATATTTTCAAATTTGTTTTAGCTTCATCAAAATATCAATACATATATAATAGAACTTAGCATTAAGACACTCTGTTCTTCAGTTTTCGTCCAATTTCAAGATATTGCGTGGTGGGTTTGAACCCAACTTGTTTTAAGAGAGTGAAAAAAAAATAATTGTGTCAGTACAAAACAAAATGATAACATGTCTTTATTGAATCATTTACACGTAACTTAATGGGACGCGGCCTAGAAACTGCACTAAGTATAAGTACGGTATAGTACAAGTTGCACCGTCTTCCGCATTCTTCGTGACTAAGTATTACAAATTGCATAGCTAATATGCTTAGATATTTATTATTACTGCATGTGAAATTTAAGTTTAAATTTTCGATTAAGTTTTTATACGGTTGTTGGTAATTTACATTCATATTTTGTATATTAATAATCAAATCGGATATATCGTTTCTATAAGGGTCAGAAGTCATTTAGTTTATTTATACAGCAGAAAAGATACTATTTTCGTTTAATTTATTTAATATATTATTATGAATAATTTTTATTAAATATATGTATTTATAAATGATATAACTGATTTATATTGAGATATTTTCAAGCAGTAAATATTTTAATTATGTTTTTTTTAGCGTCACGCGATATCCAGCACTCAGCAGAGTAGGCAGAAGAAACCTAGTGTTATGACACTCCATCCCCATTTCCCGCCGAATTCTGGAATTCTTTACCACGACACCAAAGCGAAGAAATGAAAATATATATTTTTATAATGTTTTATAATTTTACTACACTATGATTACTTTGTATGATGCGAGTGAAGATTTATTTCAATTTATTTTTACATTACTATCAGAAAAATATGATGTCTTTGTTAGTGATAAGCATGATTATTATATGCTAAGAAATATACTTTTAGATGATCATATCATTGTCACATGAAAGCAAAATTGCAATAGTTATTTTATTACGATAAGACATTAGTAATGCCCCCATATATATATTTTTATTGATTTTGATCAAATATAGAAAACATTATCATAAATTTTTAAATTTTTTAAATTAATCTCTTGTCTAAAACTGGATATTGGAAATAATAATACACTAAAAATAATTAATAAAAATATAATTTATTATAAAACAAAATAGTACAAAATTGGTATTTCGATATTACAACGTTCGCATTTCGAACGTGTAGGAAGTGGTTATTTATAATTAAACCTTAACACTAATAACTAGAAGTAGCTAAGCGGAAAGGACTCTTATTACAAGCCTATTTTTGAATCTTTGACATTATGTGTCATAATTTATTGTAAAGCAATCAATTATTTTACTTTTAAATATTTTGTTTAATGTGTATTTTTATATTTTAAATTTATTCACAAAGTTTATTTTCATACAATAATTCAAGTGAATACAGTCGAAGTTCATATAGAGGATATGTATAGGACATATATGTCATAGGACAGTAGTTTATTTTTGATTTTCTTATTAATTGAGTCGTTTCCGCTTTACCACGTCTAACTAAGGTACTGAGACACAGCATTATGTACACTCGCGGCCACTACACGCCACTGTCCTAACTAGATTCACTTTGTTATCGACCGGTGTATGACTTGTACTATGGCTCTTCGAACTCGATCGATACTCATTCAAAAATTCATCTAAAGTTGAATGCCGTGACCTCTCAAAAACGCGTCAATTTGACCTGAAGACGGATTTTCTCCTCGTGGGACATAGTAGTATTGAGGTGACTGGGCTGGGCGTTGTGGAGGCTGTGCCTGAGCCTGAGAAATAGCCAGTCTTTGTGCTTGAGCTCTTGCTGCTGCTCTATCTCTTTGCAATTGACTTTGTTGAATTTGTTGCTGTTGAGCAAATAACTGCTGGGAGCTCTGGAACTGAGCTTCAGATTGTTGTCTCTGGTAAGCTTCTTGTGCATTTGGTTGAGCGACAGGTTGTCTGTATACTTGCGGGTTTGATGGGATTTGAGGGGATGGTATAAACGGCCTCTGTTGTTGTTGTTGAGCAACGAACGGTTGAAGTCGCTGGTTAAGGTTCAATTCTCCTTTAGTTTGCGGTAAGCTTTGGAAGAGTTGAGTATTATATTGACCACTGGATGGATCAAATATTAATTCAGTTGAGTATAGTGGATTACCAGATGGAGAAGCAGCAGTAGCTTTTCCAGATGCACCCAACGATGAAGGTGTGCTAGGTCCTTGACTATCACGATGGAATTTCGCAAATTCAGCAGCGAAATCAATTTGACCTGGCCTAGCAGATGACAGAACAGCAGATGGTGTTGGGGCAGGAGAGTATTCAGGCTCAGGACTATACTGAATTTGGGGCTTAGGAGTTACTTGGATTAATTGTGGCCTAAATGTAGTCGCTGGAGGTAAGGCTCTGGCAGTAGTGATAGGTACTGGACGAGGAGTAATTGCGATTTGTTGAGCTTGGTAAGCTGGTCGAGGAGCTGGTCTCACGGGTTGTGGACGTTGAACAATTCGTGGTCGTATGTTTTGAAGAGGCTCTTCTTCAGGTTCCTCATCAGCATCTCTAAAGTCGTTTTGGAAGTAAGTGGTCGCTGGTCGGGCTGTTGTCGGTCTTAAGGCAGGTCTGCTCGGATAATTGGGCTCAGGATCGTCTCTTTCTGCAGATTCTGGCACTGGTGCTTCTTGTTCTTCGTCTTCATTTGGCTTGTTTGGATCACAAGGGTTACCAGATACGTAAGTAAATTCTCTTTTGTTACCGTCAGGGTCAATGTAGCCATATTTTCCACGAACTACGCAGTCAGTGCCCCTAGTTTCTTCTTTGAAGGACCCATCAGCAGCTTCGTAGCCAAATGTAAAGCTACCATCATCGTTCACCTGAAATAGTTATACAAAATAACTTAAGTAATATTTTTTTGTTATTGTTATTGAAAATTAACCCAAGACTCCTCGCATTAGAATTTTTCATATTATCTTAACTTCTTAAAGTTAACATTTATATCTAATGTTATTTAACCCAAAAAAATAGAAATTATAACTCATTGGACATTATTGTTTTATTTATTAGGAGATTATTAGTTATAAATGTTATATTTTTTATCGTCAGTTTTACCTTATTGTAATTCCTGATTGTCTGCACTGGAGGCTGCTTAGGTCCTTCTTGTTGTAACTGAGACTGCTTGTGCCTTTGTGCAGGTGCTCTGACCAATGCTCTGGGTTCGTAATCCTCATCTGCACGATCTTGGGCCTGGTATAACCCATCATATGCATCCTGGGCAACTAATACAACCTGGAAATTAAACGTTTTTCTCGCTTAACATTTTTTTTGGTAATTTATTTATTTTTTGTGTCAATTTTACTTCTTTTCATACAACAAATTATACTTTGCAAACGACCAATTCAATTATTTATTATTATACTAACTATAGTAAAAAATTGTATCAAAAAATTGAAATGGATCATTTATCTCGCACGTTCTGTACTTATTCAATTATCTGAACACACAAAGTTTATTTGGCAAAAGGCGTGAAATTGAATTTAATAAATGTCCATAAATAATTCACCTTTGTTGTTTTTTCAAATTCAATGAAAATTCAATTCCAGACTCTTTTATGAGACTAGAGTGTTATTAAATTGCTGCAATTTTTTCACAATAACATTTACTTTTAACAGTCATCATTATAACACGTTATTTGATAAATAAAAATAAAGTAAAAAGAAACTACCATCGACGCCATCATGGCACAGTGCGATGGTTCCCGTATGTGATCTCACATCGAGTGAAGATCACTCGATGGAGTGATAACATTTGAATTATTTTCATATCTAGGACGCCACACAACACGTAATACCTCGATTTGGGCATAAAGCCGAGAACAGTGAGAGTTAGTATCTTTACGCTCGGTTCTTTCTGCCCCTCTGTTACAAAAAAAGTATAAAAAAATTGCTAACCCGTTCTCCTCGTTCCTGGGCTTGAGGCTCATAGTCATACTCCACGGGTTGTTGGTATCTGGGTCGGTGTCGCGCAGCCGCCGCCATCCCCGTGGCAAGCACCAGACATAGCACCTAAAAGTAAATATACATTTTAAAATTATTACAATTTTACAAGTAAAAGGAATTATGAATTAAAATTTGCATGAAACCGTTATTTAAACACTTAAACTAGGGCACATATTTTTTTTTTATTTCTACGTATTTTTAGTGATTCCCGTATTTAAGTATTAACTATACCTCACTTTGTGTATGATTTAATAGTTGGTTTAATTTAATTTCATTTTTAAAATAAGTTATACTTAATAATAAAATAAAAAAGACAAGACTAAGAAGAGGCTATTTTGTTATCGTATATTGTAAGTTTATTTATAGAGCAGCTAAAGCTCCTGAACTTTAGTAAGCGACCTCGACGAAGTTAAATATATTTTATTATATAGATAAGTGTTACAAAATAAATGTACGAGAGCAAATTTATAACATTTTGAACTTGTGTTAAAATATTAATGATATCTATTTAAGACTGCGATGAGTACGAAACATAAGCTTTATATTGTTATATTTTAATCCTAGAAGGGTAAAATATAACAATGTAAAGTATAAAAATAGATTAAATTTTAATACAAAAATATGTTTTATGCTTAAACGACGTAATCAATCATGGCACATTATTATTGTTCTTTAATATTTGGTAAATTTTATGGACAATCGACTTTAGGATTCTCTTTTAATACGAATTGGGATGTCGAAAATGTTGAGTTTTTGGGGTAATCGCACATACTTAGTACGAACGTTTTTTTTTTTACGAATATGACGTTAATATTGTTAGCCCTATGGTTTATACAGCGACACCAGTTGTGGGAAGCGGTACCAGAAGAGGGTACTCTGTCAGTGAAAAAGCGAGAAATTACAAACGCTACATAGATAATTGAGAAGGGCTTATGCGCAACAAACAATAAAAAAAATTTAAACTTTACGATTGACTTTATATTTTTCCTATAAATTGAAATGTGCCAAGAAGTGATTTTCAAGTTTTTTCATCGCAATCATTTGATTCAACAATTGCGTAACATAAATTGTTAATATTTAAAATAAGCAGTAATTTACTGAATGATGCCACTGTAGCATAACTATGAATGCAATTAGGAACATTCCAACTGGAAAATGCTTCTGATTGTACACAATCTAAACCAGGGGTAAACAACTTTTTTATTCATGTTTATCGGGCCACATGTTGCTCCTCCCTTTTCTATACTAATATTGTAAAGCTGAAGAGGTTGTTTGGTTGATCACGCTAATCTCAGAAACTGCTGGCTTGAATTGAAAAAATATATTAAAACAAGTTTAAAACGTTTCCATATATTCCACTGTACCTGCGGTCAGAGTTATCTTGGGCACTAAGAATCTCTTCTGTATCATACAGAACACTTAGTTACTTCCATTTGATCATCGAACAGGAAAAATAAATTCTAGTCACTAATAAAATTTTGCTTCTTTGTCGCTATGAAGAATGTAGAATTTTAGTTGTTTACATCGTCTGTTATTACATACCTACAAAGGCAGTGGGTTCTTTTAAGTTTAATCTCTGGACAAAAAGTGCAGAACTCAGTGTTCTATTTTAAGAATTTTATTTTTATTTTAATTAAAATGAACTATTTTTAACTCTTCTCAGTTTATTAAGAGTTCTCAGTTTATTAGAGCTAATAAAAAATCTAGAACCAATCTATAAATAGTTATAAGTGAGATATCGTATGATCAAACCGAAACATATGAAAGTATTGTAATTCTAACTAACTAGGCCATAAATACGGCTCATTAGATTACGCATATAACTCGATATCTTATATGAAATATAGCTTCTAGTCTTTAATTGGAGTAAAGGCCGTTATTGGGTAACACTTGTCGTGTTGATTTACTAGTTTCTTTTCAATCTTTTTTTTTAATAGCTAATTGATTTACGCAATTTTCTTTAAAAAAATCTTGTCTTGATTTTTGTGTTAAGCCACTTTATTCCCATTTTCCCGCCCCCCGTTCGGCGGCACTCAACGCCGTGCTTTGCCTCGACACCAGAACGAAGAAATGAAAATGTTAAATATTTCATTTCCTCGAATGGGAATCGAACCTACAACCTCTCGCGTTTACAGTTACGCGTTTGTGCCCCTGCATCACGTCTAGTCTCATTTTTTGTGTCTTGATTATTTTTCAAATATCCACCAATAAGTAAATCCTCGTCTCATCTGCATGAACTTAAATAATAACTATAATGTCTTATAAAATAATTGTTGCTATTAGACATTGTGCTATAAAATGTAATTATCAACATACATAATATAATAATGCTTGACAAAGGTACCGCCATTATTATATATATATATTTGCTAATAAAACTTTCAAAAATATTAAACTGTCAGTGAAAACAGATCAGCTACTTTACCGAAACATATAAATATCGAAAGTCTATAAAATATTAGCATGAATTAAATGTGTCTCAAATTCATTATAGTAATTTTAAAATATTATAAATATTTATGTGATTCCATCGTAACAGTGGTCCAGTATCTGACGCTATATGTATATTTAAATTCTTAAGTTGTTTTTTGCAATTTTATTAAATTGTAAGCAAAACTAGGTGTAGCTACCTAGTTTTATTTACAATTTAATAAAATATTAAATATTTTTAAACATTTTTAAAGTGTTATTCCACACTTAGGAAAGAAACAACACTTAGGAAAACATTTTTAAAGTGTTATTCCACACTTAGGTTTTCAAAATAAGTAAAATATTAAATACTTTAACCGGATATATTTTGACACTCTAATTGTGAATACGGACTACTGCAAAATGAAAAGTATTCGAAATATCGCGTTGGGTTATTTATCATATATTTTAGAATACTTTAAAAGTTAAAATAGTTTTATTTTAAAGGTATGATGTCTGATGATGATGATGATGATGATGTCCAACTGATTTCACTCCTTTACATGTGATATAATCTGCTCTGCTAATAAATTATAGCAAAGATAATGGTATAAATTTGTGTCTTTCCAAAGAATAATTACATCGTATATTTTTATTTGAGTATTAACATTAAAAAACAATTTTGCAACATAAATATTTTGATGTATCAATACAAAATTACCAAAACAGGAAGTTTTATGATATTTGCAATGTGTTCCGTTATAATAATGTTGTATAAATTATTTATATCTTAGCGTCAAGAGAAGGTCAGGGTTAAATCGTCTGCTGGTCAATTACCTATAATTTAACGATTTCTAATAGAGGCCGTTGATGATCAGTGGAACAGCGTCAGAATATAATTACTATAGTTTTGCGTTCGATCTGATCTTCACGAAAACATTAAGTCGTGACTTTCGTGACAGAAAGTAAAGAACGGAGGGTCTTAACACTGAGGTCTCTACTTCTTACCTTCTCTGGTATGCGGAATAAAGTATGAGGCAGAAAAGAAAATAGATTATTAAAATAGATTAATAGATTATTTTAGAAACAAGCAAGTGTATATTTTATTTTAAGGAATCATTTCATGAATTTATTAGCTTTCTAAAATTATAAAATCAACAGAACTAAAAATTTTCTCTTAAGTGTTTATAAATTGAATTAATGAGCATATTTGCATGTAATTAATAAATTCATATTTATATTGACAACTTTTGTTTTTTTTTTCACAAATCCTCCCGATGTATACACAATACCTATATATATTTAATATTGTAAAGCTGATAGGTTTGATTGGTAGAATGTGCTAATCTCAAGAACTACTGGTCCAAATTGAAAAAATATTTTGATCTTGAATAGTCCATTTATTAGCTTTTAATCGATCTATATTGTTATAATGTTACTTTTGGTGGTTTGTGTTCAACTGGCACACTCGAACCGCCATAAACTAAGAACTATATTATATTTCAGTTATACTACAGCACTATATATCCATTGGATCATAGTGACAAACCCCCAGGAAAAAGCTATTTACAAATATAATTATTCATCTAAGTCAACTTTTGAACCTATTATTATCGTTATTATAATTCACTATAACATGCCATTTTTTCGTGAGATATTACTATTGTATACTTTATAATTGAATTTATCAGACATTTTATCATTATCATTAGATATATTTTTAATGATCATTATCTAGATGCCATTTTAATATAGATTATAAACTAATTCTATTGTGTTGTGAAACGTCATTAATTTATACTCCATAAATGTAGGTAGTATATAATTATATATATTGTTTATTTTAAATTCATCTTGGGAATATTCTCATTATAATATTTGCGAAAGGCTATGTTGTAAGTTTTGGCTTTAAGATTTCAGTTAGTACCCAATTAAGGTTTTATATGCGAAAAAGTTTAAGTATTTATTAGCCGTTTGTCTGATTTTTTTATAATATAAGAGAACTTTAATGTGCTATAATATGCACCGTAGTGGCCCATTGTTGTTTATATTTAAATAAAATCAATGAGCATATTTTATATTTATAAATATTTACACGTTTTTGCTAGCAATGTGAAAATATTTACGAACTTCTTGTCGAACTTGTGAAAATATGTACAATGTAAATATTTTTAAGTTCTATAGGCGCAAAAACTTTAATTCTATTCTTTAAACAATAATTTCTATTTCTATTGTGTTTATAAAAAACAGCACAAATTAATAAATTTATGATATAATTACAAAATACATTCGCATACCGCCCTACTTATTTTGTGACATAATAGTGCGGCGACCATGCCTCGAGGAAAAGTGAGACAGTCCGGCAAAAAAAAATAATTTGCGTAACTGGTTCGCTTTGCATTACATTACTAGTAGGCGTGATTAGAACACTAGTCTCGACTTGTAAAGTTGCTCAAAAATATAGATTTCCAATCTAATTCGGTTCTATTTTCCTATATAATATATATAGAAGATTTTAAAATTATATAAGCTATTTATTTTTATAAAAGAATAAAAAATTATATGTATAGCAGATAATATAGATTCATAACTTTTGCACTTATGTGCACAATGTATTGAAAGTATTTATAATTTTACCAAAAATTGTCACCACATTGTCGCAGTTGTGACTTTGTATATTTAAAACCCGCTGATGGAAACACCTATGGCGTCCTTATGTCTTAAAAAGATTAATAAGGAATATATTTTTAAAATTAAAATTTTAATTTTATTTTTGCTAAACGCTACCCTTTAAAAAAATCTCTGATATTTTTTTTGTTTTAAAAATATTTATAAATAAAATAATCTAATATTATATTTTATTTTAGAAGGCAAACTATACACAGAATATTCAAAATTTACTACTATTTACTTTAATGTAGGCGATAAGTACCCTACACGGCCGTCACATTAGGCTGGTTATACAATGACAGTTAAAACAATCAACGCGTTAGAATCATTGTGAAAGCTCTTTATGTCGTATTGTTACGTGTTACAACATAAATTGAGAATTTTATACTAATGATAATATAACATTTTCACATTTTTATTACACTTTTCTGTCCAAATTCGCATATAACTGTAGTTATTGCACAATTTGTGTGACAAAAATGTACTTAGTCTAAGGCAAATAAGCTTCAAGTTAATATTTCTTATTATATACACATTGTATATTTTATCTTTTGAGCTTCACGCTGTATCCCGCATATTTAAGGGTCGGTGGAGAGAACGGAGATTAGATTATTTTGACACCTAATGAGGAAGAGATAACCCGTTCTCCGTTTTTCTCTCGATAGATAATACGTTCTGAACTACAGAACTCAACGCTGTCCTTTGTCTTGCCAAAGGGAAAGTAATAAATATAATTCCTTCAAGTTGAAATTGAACCCACAAATATTGCATTTACTGATGCTGACCACTGTGTTACGATGGATTCTCAGCCATTTATTATATAAATATAAATATGTATATATAAATGTAAATATGTATATAAATATATATATGTATATATTAGCATTAGCGTTAGCTTAGTCTGGTAAAAAGAAGCGCTATATGTTTCCCATCACACAATGTAGGAAACAAATAGGATAATATAGCTGTTTTGCATTACAACAAAACAGTTATTATGTGTATGAAGAAACACACAGCGTTGATTG
>JAATLQ010000881.1:40617-63318 GCA_013421005.1 Heliconius erato x Heliconius himera
ATTCACAGACAAACAGACAAACTGACCAAGTTCTATTACAATGTTAATTGTAATATCTTCCATGTACAGCCACCGATGAGTTAGGATTTTATTGTAAGTATCGATAAGTTGTGTTTTTATTTCAAAAATTCAAGTGAAGATTCTCATGGGAGGTACGAAAATGCGACCTAAAGTTTTAATAAATTTGTCATTAAAAATCTTCATTGCGTTGCAAACATACATTATAGGTATATCAAAACTCGAACATAATTCAGTGTGTTAATTAAATAATTTTGTGGTTTAAGCGGGCGAAGCCGCGAGCGGGTCGCTAGTCAATAATAAATTTGTTTATTTAGTCTTCGCATATCCTACTATATTAAAGTTTTTTGGATTAAAACACGTATTTAATATAAATATTTCAGGTACGAGTTATCGAATATGGAGCAAATAAATACGGTTTCCAGCCAGCTGGAGAAGGCATCACTGTCGCTCCCCCCACATTAGTTGACGAGTCCACACGGGAACCTAACAAGGTCAGTTATTTGTTATTAATAGATAATATTCAAGCATATTTAAACCCAATATACAATATATTTTTTATTATTTGGAATATAATATGATTTGAGGCCGGTCGTGGCGCAGCGGCACGAGATGTGACTGCAAAACCGACTGGTTGTGGGTTCGATCCCCACTCGAGGAGATGAAATATTTACTTAAAATTTATATTTCCATTTCTTCGCTCTGGTGTCGAGGTTAAGCGCGGCGTTGAGTTCTGCCACTCAACACGCAATGCCTCCAGAATTCGGCAGAAAGTGGGGAACGGAGTGTCTTAACACTAGGTTCCCTCTGCCTACCCTGCTGTGTGCGGGATATAGCGTGAAGCTAATTAATTAATTTAACTAATATTGAAGTCAAACTGCTTAATCTAAGAATTAATTAATATATTTTTATGTTATAAAATGATAACTTAGCATTAAGAATTTCATTAAAATATATCGATAGACCCATTTGCTTTGATCATTGAAGAGATAGTCAACTTCTTTTTTATTCAAATAACTTCGATCCAACTAAATAATAGGTTTATATTTAAACTTTATAGTAATAACATTTTTAATACGATAAACAGCAGGGTGGCCGATCTCAATACCGTGAACAATCAGTCGACTACGACTATGAAGAGCCTGCACCAGCCCCGCGCCCTCGTCCTACTCCACAGCCCGCCTACCGCGCTCCCCAGCCCCAGCAACAATACAGA
Organism: Heliconius erato x Heliconius himera; assembly: GCA_013421005.1. Classification (NCBI taxonomy): domain Eukaryota; kingdom Metazoa; phylum Arthropoda; class Insecta; order Lepidoptera; family Nymphalidae; genus Heliconius; species Heliconius erato x Heliconius himera. The sequence goes on from JAATLQ010000881.1 coordinate 41,852, forward strand.
CCTGCTCCACAGCCCCAGCAACAATATAGACCTGCCCCACAACCCCAACAGCAGTATAGACCCGCACCTCAACCTCAGCAGCAATATAGGCCCGCACCTCAACAAGCCCCAGCTCCACCTAAGGTACTTTATTATAATTAGGAATGTTAAATTAATTTATGAAATATTCTAAAAATATCTTCTGTCGAAAAAATATGCAATTATTTCTAAGCTTAAAAGTAAAGTAACACAACAAAAAATTGTCTGAAAAAATATTTATTTAAATTCATATTTATCATTTTACAGCCTGCGTTTTTCGCGGGTGCCTCACCAGCGCCAGTAGAAGACAATTTCTTCAACCCAGAACCAGCCCAGCCCCGTCAACAGCAGTATAGGCCGAAGCAGGACTTCAGGCCTGCCCCACAGCCCCAGCACTTCAGCCCTAAACAGACCCAAGTCGATTTTAACCAGGACTATAATGCCCCAGCTCCCCAAAGGTTTCCACAAGGGAATCAAAGAAGTCAATCATTCTCAATGCTCGACCAACTTCTTAAAGAGTACTCTCTGCCTCAAGGTGGATCCGCTCCACTCCACGATATCTCATTCGGATCCTACTAGTTCGATAATTTGATTACATTTTGTAAATATGTAGTGTATTATAATTAAACGAATTTTTTAAATTATTTATTTTTGTTTTATTATTTATATTTAGTTTTCTTTTGTAATATTTGTTAAGATTTATTTATAACTGCAATTTAGGAAGAACTTAACTGTAGACGCGATGGTCCCAAGACCAAATTTCACTCGTGGAAATTTGGTCTTGGGACCATAAATTTATTTTTAGTTTCTGTGTAAAATAATGTGACTTTATTGGTTTTTTTTTTAACTGATTTCTGAACTCTTGAGGGATGCGTTCACGTGAAGAGAGGGGTCTGAATTAATAAAAAATAAAATATAATAAAAGATATATGGAGAGAAAAAAAATTGTTGACAAAATTTTTTTTTGTTGATTACAGTTTCATTATGCCGTTACGGATTCAAAATTTCAAATCCATCGCGTACTTAAAATAAATTTGAATTGAGTAAAAAACATTGAAAATAATAGGAAATTCTTAAATATCCATTCAAAATGATGTTAAATTCTTATAAATCTTTATGTTATATTCTCCACGTATTGATTTAAAATTAAAGGCTCTTCAAATATTTCTGTATTATTATGATTGCTAAGTGGTACGGTATGATAAATATGTATTTTTATAAGGTTCATAGAGACCAGACGTGGCCCAGGGGCACGAAGTGTGACTGTAATCGACTGGTTGTGGGTTCGATCCCAACTCGAGGAGATAAAATATTTACTTAAACTTATATTTCCATTTCTTCGCTCTGGTGTCGAGGCTAAACACGGTGTTGCGTTCTGCCACTCAGCACGCAATGCCTCCAGAATTCGACAGAAAGTGGGGAACGGAGTGTCGCAACACTAGTTTCCCTCTGCCTACCCTGCTGTGTGCGGGATACAGCGTGAAGCTGATTTAATTTGATTTATAATAATATAAGCGTGTAAATGTAAACGCGATGTTTGGTGTTTCGATTTCCTTTTTCTTGGAGGAACCATATATTTAAAATAATTTTCATTACTTTGCTCTGGTAATAAGACAAAGCGTGACGTAGAGTTCCACTAATGAACACGCATATTGCGTGTTGCTTGAAAAATCGGCGGAAAGTAGAGAACGGAATGTCTTAAAACTAGATTTTCTCTGTCTACCTTGCTATATGTAGCATAGATATTTTTCTATTAATATATAACAGAGAGAGAGAGAGAGATAGAGGGAAAGAATAGAATGTTTAATAAAGAACTAAAATTATCCAGCTAGATAAAGTACAATAATGCCTTAAAAAAGATTTTCTGTCTCGTGGAAAATTTTAAATTACACTGAATTTGTATCCAAAAAAAAGTTATAGTTTTACAGAACTTAACCTATTTTATCTAAATCTTTTTTATCAATGCCAAGTAAGATACACAAATAAAGAATAGTAATATATGTAACATATTACAAAATTACACAATTTACAAAGCTGTATTGTTATTAACACGAGGCCGTGAGATCGATTCCCATGCACTGAAAGCAACAATAAACCATATATGGAGTTTTCTCATAACGTTGAGTAATGTACAACATAAGCGTTTGTATATATGGTATTAGACATACATGTTTTTGCCCTGACTTTGATCAGTATGTCAAAATAATGTCATAAAATTAATTTGTGCGCGTGATATATTTAAAGTGATGAATTCGTAATATTTTAAATTAAATTTCTAAATGAATAATATGGCTGTCGTCAATTGGGAATTGTGATGCGGTTGAATGCACAATATCTATATTTAAAAAAAAAAATAGCTTCACGCTGTATCCTGCACGCTACCGCTACAGCATGATAGGCAGAGGGAACCTAACCACTTTCTGCCGAATTTTGGAGGCGTTGCGTGTTGTGTGGCATTGGAGTGGCAGAACTCAACGCCGTGCTTTGCCTTGACACCAGAGCGAAGAAATGGAAATACAAATTTAAGTAAATATTTCATCTCCTGGAGTGGGGATCAAACCCACAACCAGTCGGTTTTACAGTCACACTTTGTGCCCCTTCGCCACGACTGGCCTCTATATTTTAAAAATCATCTAATTAGTCTGATCCATTATTTAAATGAATTGCAAATTATTTATTTTTTTAATATGTGTAAGCATATTAATAATTTCATTTGGAAGTATTTTTTGACAAAAGGAGAGTCTTGACACTAGGTTCACTCTGCCTATTCTGCTGTAAGTATAAATGTGAAGATTCTTTTAATACGAATATTTGTAGATTTAATATATTTGTAGCATGTAAATGTAGCAAATTTGCGATAAAATAAACAGAAAAAAAATACATAAAATATGATATTATTCGAAATCAGTTTTAGCTTAATATATTGTGCTATATTTAAATTTATTCCCTTTTCAAAGTGATAATAGTTATAAGTGCAAAGAGATTTTTTTATTAAAAATATATTTATCATTTTCAGGTTAGTTAATACAAACATATTGATTAATATATGATTTTTTTTGAACTTCACTAACTAATATTAAATAACAGTAATTAAATAAAGCAATTCTTAGTAATTTCATTTAGTAGTTTTTATCCTCCAAATCTGTTCCACTTAGATAACTCATATGGATATTGCGGCGTGAGACGAGTGTAGGCGCGACTGCGACATACCTTTTGAAACAATAGGTTTTGTGATTTTTATTACACACGCTCATTTGCTACTCTATAGTATTTTTAGTTACAAAATTAATCATATGCGTGTAAAATAGATTATTATCTGTTGTTACTTTGACAAATTTATTGTTTGTTTTTTTTTTAGATTCTTATGATGGATTATTATAAACTTCAGAATTTTGAAGACAAAAAGAATAGCCATGATTGATAAAAAAAAGAATTTATCTACAATATAATACATAATATTCACATTTTGGGGTAAAAAAAACTTATAATAGAAAATTATACTCTAAGTAAAATTTTATAATACCTTTATGTAGTCTTGTTAAATCACATCTTTATATCAGTGCCTCTCATTTTTTGTATTAGATCCTTCTTCGCCAAGTATTTGGACGTTTCTCACCTGTTTTCGTGGTGCAGCCGTGGTCAACTCGGTGGCGGGTGGTGTAGTAGGCATAAAATCAGGACTGATCGCTAAAAGTAACATTTTTAATAACAAAGCTTCTCTAACTTCCACCGGTAAATACTCTGGTGGTTCATCGATGTGATTTGATGCCGCTGTTTGAGAATCATACGGCCTTGAGTACCGTCTACGAGGGATGTACCGCTGACTCTCATATCGATTATCATAGGGTAATTGGTTTGAGTATACTTCTTGCCTGTATTGTGGTTCGTACCTGTAGTCGTAACGTTCATCATCGTAACTACGCCGCTGCTGATAATCATCTTGTCTGTACATCAGGTGATACGGAGTGCCAGGCATTATCTGATCCATTATAGCTTGCAAACGATTCTGCCTTAATATAAGGATATGAAGTAATCGCTTGAAGTCACGAGTACTCACTGGAGCTGATATAGAATTCATTTCACTTACAGGATCATATCTCTGAAATAGGGGCTGCTGTGATCTATATGGATTTACAAACCTTGGTTCGTATCCTTGAATAGGTATGCCACGTTCATCCACTGGTATTGGGACAATTCTTGTTATAGGTCGTGCTTCATAAGGAACAGATGCTTGATTTTCAGCTACAGCTTTCGGTTGTGGTGTTTCTTTCACATACTGGTCGTCCAATACTTTATCCTCGTATTCATAGTGGAGAAAGGGCCGCTGGTTACCGATTGGAATAGCTGATCCTGGATTATCTCTTAGATATTCCTGGGTTCTAAAGTGCACTGCTGATGGTCGACGATATATGGGTTGCTGATAAATCCTTTCTTCAATTGGCCTCTGCACAGGTATATGGATCACAGGTACTGGTGTAGGTGTTGCTACGTTTTGATGATCAAAAATGCGACCAGTACTAGCTTCTAATGTAGTTTCTTGGTCGTCCAATTGTGTGTCTTGATACTGTTGTTGTATTGTTTGCCTGGCTGATGCCAATGATTGGAGAGGGACAAGTCTAGGACGTACGGTCGTTGTAGTGAATAAAGGTCTTAAGGTTCCATGAGATAAATGACCCCCATACACGTCAGTCGAGTCATCGCCCATGGACTGTTGTAGATTCATCATGTGATGATTAGAACTTGTCCCTGATAACTGACGTCGAATAGCATTAGACTTACTTAAATCAGGTTCTTTTTCAGTGACATGTTCATATACTGGTTTCAATGTTTGAGTTGATGCTGTTGTGGTTTGTTTAGTAATCAAATCATCTTTAACTGTTACCGGGCCTGGTTTCGTTAGTTGTGTTCTAGTTTTGACTATGTCATCTTTTCTATACAGATTCAAAATGTTAGCTGTTGTTTCTTCGTGTTTTTCTTTTTCAGTCGTCATTTCTGTTGTAGATGGTCGCGTAGAACTAGCTACTCTTCTTCTTGGTATAGCCTGTATAACCGTTCCTCTAGTCGTAGCACTACTTCGTGTTGGATAAACAACAGTTGCTAGCGGTCTTCGAGTTGTTGAAGACACAGTTTTATTTACTCTCACGATCACATTTGGCGTGCTTGGTGTTGTACTTGTTGACTCTGGTACCGGCGTACTATCACCTGAAGAAGAATATGTCACACGTTTAATTTCACCATCATCCGCAATATAACCAAAAGTTCCTTTAACGTTGCCCAACACATCTCTACTTTCAATTTTGAATGTACCATCATTTGCTTCATAGCCAATCGTGTATGATCCATCTTCATTTAATCTTCGTATTTGTTTCACTATTTCCACTTTAGTCGCGTCACTTGTTTCACTAGCTTTCAGAATTTCTTGGGTTGCATTAGAAGGAGCTTCCGTTGTTGTTACGTTTTCGGTAGAAGTGGTAGCTGTTACGCTGATGAAGCACGCCAGGAGTATGATGAGGTTCATCTCGACAGAAAGGCGGCAGCCACATGACGACACTCAAATGGGCGCGCGGTTATCACCCCCCTATATAAAATATCGCCCCACTTGTCTCCCTAGCGTGCGAAAATCTTACGCAAACGCCACCATTGTTGTCACTTTATTATCTGAAACGGAAAATCTTTTTCTATGCATCTACTTGCGTCGTATCCCAATTGTTTAATTATCCATTCGAATATGCGTAAGTCGTGAACGTTATTAAAATATGGTATTTACTAATAGAGAAGTTGAAATACAATATCTCATCTCGTATCCATGTTTATTCATCAAATTGTTCTGTATGCTTTGTTATGAAGTTTCTCATGCGGTTATCCAATATCAGCTCTAATTTAGGTGATCCAAAAGCAAATTTGTACTCAAGGTTCCACTCACCTGACTCAAATAGACAAAGATAGCTTTTAACTGTGCTTAAGCAATACAACGTATCTTTTAAAGGATATTTAATTAAGATAATTTTCTCTAAAATTTGAATTACATTAAAACAACGAATATTAACGTTAGTTAGAATGTATAAACTCAAGTAAAGTAAACGTGTGAACGGTATGCTATAATAAAGTGGAGATAAAAAATGTGCTATATAAAACTGTGTGGGCATAAAATATAACTACCATAGTAGTAAATTACTTTTGTCGACGCTTGTCAACCTTATAATAAAGCTAGTTATGGCGCAGCAAGGGCACAAGTGCGACTGTAATCGAGTTCGATTCCGACTCGAGGAAATAAAATATTTAATATTTTCATTTCCTCGCTTTGGTGAAAAGGCAAAGCGCAGCGTTGAGTTCCGCCAGTCAAAATGCAATGCCTCTAGAATTCGGTGGGAAGTGGGGAACGAATTTGTCTTAATGGAAACAAAGTGTCTTATCACTAGGTTCCCAGGTTCCCTCTGCCTTGCTATGTGCCCTGCGTTCATAATATTCGTATTAAGTAGACATTGAATATTTGTTTTTTTTTGTAAATAATATATTTCTATATATTCATTTACAGTTCATAACATTAAATCTAATAAGATTATTTTCATGTCTAAAGAATGCGTTTTAAAGAAAAAACTGAATCTTTTTTTTCTGCGTCACGCCGAATAGTAAACAGAGACAACCTAATGTCACTTACATTAGGTTGTCTCTGTTTACTAAAACTGATCTCATTTCAATCATACACTAAACCCACTAAACACACTACAAGTTGTAAAAAACATGACGTTATGTAAAAAAACTTTTTTCCGTAAAGCATTAAGAGATCCAGTGTTTTTTTTTTATTTCATACAATTTTTTAAATATTATACATGTATTAAGAAGAATTCTTTCATTCTTTTTCACAATGAGTTTTGAAATTTAAATATAACTTTTTTATACTGGAATTGGACTTGTAACCATTGTTTTAGTCCAATTCTGTATCACTATGACACGGTAGGGTAGTTATTTTATAAATTAAATGCTAAATAAACGCCATCTTTCGTTAAAGCTTAGTTTTATTTGAGACAATAAATAATTTCACACGGACATAGTCTGTGAGTTTATAATATCGTGGTATATAAAAGCACGAAACAATAATAAGCGATTTCAGTTTGTTTATGTAGAGGCCGCCACTGTAAGTACGAGTCGTATAGACTTTTTTTAATGCAAAATCTGAGAACTCTATAGACATTTGGTCCGTACCTTTTTCCATATCATTATCATTACTGGTTTATTTTTTCATATTTATAATATTTAGCTCTAAAATTAAATTATGCATGAACAAGATGTTTTTTTATATGTCTTAATCTTATATACTTATTACTGGGCGGGCGTAGCTGCGCGCGCTCATTAGTATGTATAGTAGCGCGCGCAGCTTCGCCCGCTTATTTGTACCCTTAGGGATGAATTCTAAAAAAAACACGAAAGACGTGTTCAATTAAAATTTTTTTAGCAGTCTGAATTTAAACTTTTATAAAAATCGATGGCGATTTAAAGATTTTTCCATATAAACTTGCAATCCCTTATTTGAAATCTTAGGGGGTGAATTCTAAAAAACCATGAAACACGTGTTCAATGAATTATTTTTAAGTGTCTGAATTTCAAATTTTATAAAAATCGGTGCCGATTTAAAAAAAATCCATACAAACATTCAACCAGTATTTCATCCCTTTAGAGTTAAAATTTTTCAAAATCCCTCCTTAGTGAATGCCCAGATTATGAAAATAAATATCTGTTCAAATTTCACGTTTCTACCCACAGCGGTTACGGCTGTACGTGCGCCTTACCTCAGTCAGTCAGGTACATGTCCTTTTATATATATAGATAACTTATCAATTTTTTTTACATATATTTTCAAATTTGATTTAGCTTCATCAAAATATTAATACATATATAATAGAAACTAGCATTAAACACTCTGTTCTTCAGTTTCCGTCCAACTTAAAGATATTGTGTGGTGAATTTGAACCTAACTAGTTTTATGAAAGTGAAAAAAAAAAATAGTTGTCAGTACAAAACAAAATGATACATGTCTTTATTGAATCATTTACACGTAACTTAATGGGACGCGGCCTAGAAACTGCACTAAGTATAAGTACGGTATAGTACAAGTTGCACCGTCTTCCGCATTCTTCGTGACTAAGTATTACAAATTACATAGCTAATATACTTAGGTATTTATTATTATTGCATGTGAAATTTAAGTTTAAGTTTTCGATTAAGTTTTTATACGGTTGTTGTTGTAATTTACATTCATATTTTGTATATTAATAATCAAATCGGATATATCGTTTCTGTAAGGGTCAGAAGTCATTTAGTTTGTTTGTGCAGCTGAAAAGATAATAATTTCGTTATATTTATTTATTATCATTAAATATATGTATATATAAATGGTATAATTGATTTATATTGACATATTTTCAAGCAGTAAATATTTTAATTTGAATATTTTTTTAGCGTCATGCTATTTCCCGCACACAGTTGAGTAGGCAGAAGAAACCTAGTGCTAAGACACTACATCCCCGTTTCCTGCCGAATTCTGAAGGCTGCGTGTTGAGTGGCGGGAATCACCGCCACCCACGACGTGACCATGACACCAGAGCGAAGAAATGGAAAAATATATATTTTTTGAATTTTATAATTTTACTACACTTTCAATTTATTTTTACTTTACTAATAAAGAAGAAAATTATTATGTCTTTGTTAGTGATAAGCATGATTATTATATGCTAACAAATATACTTTTAGATGATAGTATCATTTTCACATGAAAGCAAAAATTGCAATAGTTATTTTGTTATGATAAGACAATAGTAATGCGTAGATTGTGTTTTTCTCGATTTTTATCAAATATTGAAAATATTATCACATTTTTTTTTATTAATCTCATATCTAAAACTGGATGTTGGAAATAATAATACACTAAGAATAATTAATAAAAATATAATTTATTATAAAACAAAATAGTACAAAATTGGTATTTCGATATTACAACGTTCGCATATCGAACGTGTAGGAAGTGGTTATTTATAATTAAACCTTAACACTAATAACTAGAAGTAGCTAAGCGGGAAGGACTCTTATTACAAGCCTATTTTTGAATCTTTGACACTATGTGTCATAATTTATTGTAAAGCAATCAATTATATTACTTTTAAATATTTTGTTTAATGTGTATTTTTATATATTAAATTTATTCACAAAAGTTTATTTTCATACAATAATTCAAGTGAATACAGTCGAAGTTCATATAGAGGATATGTATAGGACATATATGTCATAGGACAGTAGTTTATTTTTGATTTTCTTATTAATTGAGTCGTTTCCGCTTAACCACGTCTAACTAAGGTACTGAGACACAGCATTATGTACACTCGCGGCCACTACACGCCACTGTCCTAACTAGATTCACTTTGTTATCGACCGGTGTATGACTTGTACTATGGCTCTTCGAACTCGATCGATACTCATTCAAAAATTCATCTAAAGTTGAATGCCGTGACCTCTCAAAAACGCGTCAATTTGACCTGAAGACGGATTTTCTCCTCGTGGGACATAGTAGTATTGAGGTGACTGGGCTGGACGTTGTGGAGGCTGTGCCTGAGCCTGAGAAATAGCCAGTCTTTGTGCTTGAGCTCTTGCTGCTGCTCTATCTCTTTGCAATTGACTTTGTTGAATTTGTTGCTGTTGAGCAAATAACTGCTGGGAGCTCTGGAACTGAGCTTCAGATTGTTGTCTCTGGTAAGCTTCTTGTGCATTTGGTTGAGCAACAGGTTGTCTGTATACTTGCGGGTTTGATGGGATTTGAGGGGATGGTATAAACGGCCTCTGTTGTTGTTGTTGAGCAACGAACGGTTGAAGCCGCTGGTTAAGGTTCAATTCTCCTTTAGTTTGCGGTAAGCTTTGGAAGAGTTGAGTATTATATTGACCACTGGATGGATCAAATATTAATTCAGTTGAGTATAGTGGATTACCAGATGGAGAAGCAGCAGTAGCTTTTCCAGATGCACCCAACGATGAAGGTGTGCTAGGTCCTTGACTATCACGATGGAATTTCGCAAATTCAGCAGCGAAATCTATTTGACCTGGCCTAGCAGATGACAGAACAGCAGATGGTGTTGGGGCAGGAGAGTATTCAGGCTCAGGACTATACTGAATTTGGGGCTTAGGGGTTACTTGGATTAATTGTGGCCTAAATGTAGTCGCTGGAGGTAAGGCTCTGGCAGTAGTGATAGGTACTGGACGAGGAGTAATTGCAATTTGTTGAGCTTGGTAAGCTGGTCGAGGAGCTGGTCTCACGGGTTGTGGACGTTGAACAATTCGTGGTCGTATGTTTTGAAGAGGCTCTTCTTCAGGTTCCTCATCAGCATCTCTAAAGTCGTTTTGGAAGTAAGTGGTCGCTGGTCGGGCTGTTGTCGGTCTTAGGGCAGGTCTGCTCGGATAATTGGGTTCAGGATCGTCTCTTTCTGCAGATTCTGGCACTGGTGCTTCTTGTTCTTCGTCTTCATTTGGCTTGTTTGGATCACAAGGGTTGCCAGATACGTAAGTAAATTCTCTTTTGTTACCGTCAGGGTCAATGTAGCCATATTTTCCACGAACTACGCAGTCAGTGCCCCTAGTTTCTTCTTTGAAGGACCCATCAGCAGCTTCGTAGCCAAATGTAAAGCTACCATCATCGTTCACCTGAAATAGTTATACAAAATAATTAACTTAAGTAATATTATTTTTGTTATTGAAAATTAACCCAAGACTCCTCGCATTAGAATTTTTCATATTATCTTAACTTCTTAAAGTTAACATTTATATCTAATGTTATTTGACCCAAAAAAATAGAAATTATAACACATTGGACATTATTATGTTATTTATTAGGAGATTATTGGTTATAAAATGTTATATTTTTTATCGTCAGTTTTACCTTATTGTAATTCCTGATTGTCTGCACTGGAGGCTGCTTAGGTCCTTCTTGTTGTAACTGAGACTGCTTGTGCCTTTGTGCAGGTGCTCTGACTAATGCTCTGGGTTCGTAATCCTCATCTGCACGATCTTGGGCTTGGTATAATCCATCATATGCATCCTGAGCAACTAATACAACCTGAAATTAAACGTTTTTCTAACTTAATATTTTTTTGGTAATTTATGTATTTTTTCTGTCAATTTTACTTCTATTCATACAACAAATTATACTTTGCAAACGACCAATTTAATTATTTATTATTATACTAACTATAGTAAAAAATTGTATCAAAAATTGAAATGGATCATTTATCTCGCACGTTCTGTACTTATTCAATTATCTGAACACACAAAGTTTATTTGGCAAAAGGCGTGAAATTGAATTTAATAAATGGACATAAATAATTCACCTTTGTTGTTTTTTCAAATTCAATGAAAATTCAATTCCAGACTCTTTTATGAGACTAGAGTGTTATTAAATTGCTGCAATTTTTTCACAATAACATTTACTTTTAACAGTCATCATTATAACACGTAATTTGATAAAAAAAATAAAGTAAAAAGAAACTACCATCGTCGCCATCATGGCACAGTGCGATGGTTCCCGCATGTGATCACACATCGAGTGAAGACCACTCGAGGGAGTGATAACATTTGAATTATTTTCAGTTCTAGGACGCCACACAACACGTAATATCTCGATTTGGGCATAAAACCGAGAACAGTGAGAGTTAGTGTCTTGATGCTCGGTTCTTTCTGCCTCTCTGTTGCAAAAAAAGTATAAAAAAGTTGCTAACCCGTTCCCCTCGTTCCTGGGCTTGAGGCTCATAGTCGTATTCCACGGGTTGTTGGTATCTGGGTCGGTGTCGCGCAGCCGCCGCCATCCCCGTGGCAATCACCAGACATAGCACCTAAAAGTTAATATACATTTTTAAAATTATTACAATTTTTCAAGTAAAAGGAAATTATTAATTAAAATTTGCATGAAATCGTTATTTAAACACTTAAACTAGGGCACATATTTTTTTTTATTTCTAAGTATTTTTAGTGATTCCCGTATTTAAGTCTTAACTATACCTCACTTTGTGTATGATTTAATAGTTGGTTTAATTTAATTCAATTTTTAGATTATCTTTAAAATAAGTTATACTTAGTAATAAAATAAAAAAGACAAAACAAGAAAAGGCTACTTTGTTATCGTATATTGTAAGTTTATTTATAGAGTCGCTAAAGCTCTTGAACTTTATTAAACGACCTCGGCGAAGTTAAATATGTTTTATAATATAGATAAGTGTTACAAAATAAATGCACGAGAGCAAAATTTATAACATTTTGAACTTTTGTAAAATAAATTGTGTAAAAAATATTTTTGTGTAAACAAAAGACTGCGATGAGTACGTAACATGGTCCGTAAATCATTTCAAATGAATAATACAATTCTAGAAAGGTAAAATATAATAATGTAAAGCATAAAAATAGATTAAATTTTAATACAAAAATATTTGGTAAATTTTATGGACAATCGATTTTAGGATTTTCCTTTAATACGAATTGGGATGTCGAAAATGTTGAATCGCACATACTTTGTACTAACGTTTTTTTACGAATATGACCTTAATATTATTAGCCCCACTGGTCTTTAGAACGACACCAGTTGTGGGAAGTGGTACCAGAAGAGGGTACTCTGTCAGTGGGAAAGCGAGAAATTACAAACACTACCTAGATACTTGAGAGGGGCTTATGCGTAACAAACAATATAAAAATTAAAACTTTACGATTGATTTTATATTTTTTCTACAAATCGAAATGTGCCAAGAAGTGATTATCAAGTTTTTTTCATCGCAATCATTTGATTCAAAATTGTGTAACATAAATTGTTAATATTTAAAATAAGCAGTAATTCACTGAATTATGCCACTGTGTCATAATTATGAATGCAATTAGGAACATTGCAACTGGAAAATGTTCCTGATTGTACGCAATCCAAACCAGGGGTAAACAACTTTTTTATTCAATAAGCACTCGTCACAAAAAAATGTTTCGGTTTAGTATGGACATCAATTTTATTACTATAACTTTACAAAATTGTTTTGGTTTAGTATGTACAATCATTTTATTATAAGTCGTAATATACATTAAACTTTAGAAATGCTTGGCGGGTCCCATAAACATGTTTATCGGGCCACGTGTTGCTCCTTGTTCTATACTAATATTGTAAAGCTGAAGAGGTTGTTTGGTTAATCACACTAATCTCAGAAACTGCTGGCTTGAATTGAAAAACTATTTTTGTTTTGGATAGATATTTGTCGAGGAAAGCTTAGTGCTATATTAAATCAAGTTTACAACGTTTCCCAGTATTCCACTGTACCTGCGGTCAGAGTTATCTTGGGCACTAAGAATGTGTTATGTATCCTACAGAACACTTAGTTATTTCCATTTGATAATCGAACACCAGAACCGCAGACAAATTCTAGTCATTAATAAAATTTAGCTTTTTTTTGGCTATAAAGAATGTAGAATTTTAGTTGTTTACATCGTCTGTTATTACATACCTACAAAGGCAGTGGGTTCTTTTAAGTTTAATCTGTGGGAAAAAGTGCAAAACTAAGTGTTCTATTTTAAAAATTTCATTTTTATTAATATTTTTATGAACTATTGGTAGCTCTTCCCACCTTATTAAAGAGCGAATAAACAAATATCGGGTAATAAAAAATCTAGAACCAATCTATAAATAGTTATAAGTGAGATATCGTATGATCAAACCGAAACATATGAGAGTATTGTAATTCTAACTAACTAGGCCATAAATACGCCTCATTAGATTACGCATATAACTCGATATCTTATATGAAATATAGCTTCTAGTCTTTAATTGGAGTAAAGGCCGTTATTGGGTAACACTTGTCGTGTTGATTTACTAGTTTCTTTCCAATCTTTTTTTCTAATAGCTAATCGATTTACGCAATTTTCTTAAAAAAATCTTGTCTTGATTTTTTTACCGTTTTTTTTTGTGTTAGGCCACTTTATTCCCATTTTCCCGTCCCCCGTCCGGCGGCACTCAACGCCGTGTTTTGCCTCGACACCAGAACGAAGAAATGAAAGTGTTAAATATTTCATTTCCTCGAGTGGGAATCGAACCTACATCCTCTCGCGTTTACAGTTACACGTTTGTGCCCCTGCATCACGACTAGTCTCAGTTTCTGTGTCTTGATTATTTTTCAAATATCCACCAGTGAGTAAATCTACGTCTCATCTGCATGAACTTAAATAATAACTATAATTCATTATAAAATAATTGTTGTTATTAGACATTGTACTATAAAATGTATCAATATACATAATATAATAATGCTTGACAAAGGTACCGCCATTATTATATATGTATATTCGCTAAAAAAAACTTTCAAGAATATTAAACTGTTAGTGAAAGCAGATCAGCTACTTTACCGAAATATATAAATATCGAAAGTCCATAACATAATAAATATCAAATACGTCTCAATTTCAATATAGTAATTTTAAAATATTATAAATATTTATGTGATTCAGTATCTGACGCTATATACATTTTTAAATTATTAAGTTATTTTTTGCAATTTTATTAAAATGTGTGAGGCCGGTCGTGGCGCAGCGGCACGAGGTGTGACTGCAAAACCGACTGGTTGTGGGTTCGATCCCCACTCGAGGAGATGAAATATCTACTTAATTTATATTTTCATTTCTTCGCCCTGGTTTCGAGGTTAAGCGCGGCGTTGAGTTCTGCCACTCAACACGCAATGCCTCCAGAATTCGGCAGAAAGTGGGGAACGGAGTGTCTTAACACTAGGTTCCCTCTGCCTACCCTGCTGTGTGCGGGATACAGCGTGAAGCTAATTTAATTAAATTAATTTTTTTTTATTAAAATGTAAATAAAACTATGTACTACTTTAACCGGATAGCTTATGTTTTGACACCCTAATTGTGAATATGGACTACTTAAAACTGTAAAGAGTTCGAAACGTTTTGTTATTTATAATGTATTTTAGAATACTTTAAAAGTTAACATAGTTTTAATTTAAAGATATGATGTCTGATGATGATGATGATGTCCGACTGATTTCACTCCTTTACATGTGATATAATCTGCTCTACTAACAAATTATAACAATACTCTGCTATTAAATTATAGCAAAGACAATGGTATAAATTTGTGTCTTTCTAAAGAATAATTACATACCCCTATATTTTTATTTGAGTATTAACATTAAAAAACTATTTTGCAATATAAATATTTTGATGTATCAATAAAAAATAACCAAAACAGGAAGTTTTATGATATTTGCAATGTATTCCGTTATAATAATGTTGTATAAATTATTTATATCTTAGCGTCAAGAGAAGGTCAGGGCTAAATCGTCTGCTGGTCAATTACCTATAATTTAACGATTTGTAATACAGGCTGTTAATGATCAGTGGAACAGCGTCAGAATATAAATACTATACTTTTGCGTTCGATCTGATCTTCACGAACACGTTATGTCGTGACTTTCGTGACAGAAAGTAAAGAACGGAGGGTCTAAACACTGAAGTTTTACCTTCTCTGGTATGCGGAATAAAGTATGAAGCAGAAAAGAAAATCTTAATAGATTATTTTAGAAACGAGCAAGTGTATATTTTATTTTAAGGAATCATTTCATGAATTTCTTAGCTTTCTAAAATTATAAAATCAATAATAATATTGGCAACCAATTTTATGTTAAAAATTCTAAATTATCATATTGAATATTTATAGAATAACTAAATAAGCTAAACATTTTCTTTTGACCGTTTATAGATTGAATTAATGAGCACACGTCCATGTAATTAATAAATTCTAATTGACAACTTTTGTTTTTTTTCGGCATTTAGTTTGATTGGTAGAATGCGCTAATCTCAAGAATTACTGGTTCAAATTAAAAATTACTTTGATCTTGAATAGTCCATTTATCGGCGGCTTTTAAGGCTGTAGGCTATATTGTTTTAATGTAAGTTTTATTATTTCATGGTGAAGTGATTTGTGCTCAACTGGCACAAGTCGAAACGTCATAAACTAAGAACTATATTATATTATAGTTATATTATATCACTATACATAAATCCATTAGACCATAGTGACAAAACCCCAGGAAGAAGGTATTTACAAATATAATTATTCATCTAAGTCAATTTTTGAACCTATTATTATTCTTATTATAATTCACTATAACATGCCATTTTTTCGTGAGATATTACTATTGTATACTTTATAATTGAATTTACCAGACATTTTATCATTATCATTAGATATATTTTTAATGATCATTATCTAGATGCTATTTTAATATAGATTATAAACTAATTCTATTGTGTTGTGAAACGTCATTAATTTATACTCCATAAATGTAGGTAGTATATAATTATATTTATTGTTTATTTTAAATTCGTCTTGGGAATATTCTCATTATAATATTTGCGAAAGGCTGTGTTGTAAGTTTTGGCTTTAAGATTTCAGTTAGTACCCAATTAAGGTTTTATATGCGAAAAAGTTTAAGTATTTATTAGCCGTTTGTCTGATTTTTTTATAATATAAGAGAATTTTAATGTGCTATAATATGCACCTTAGTGGCCCATTGTTGTTTATGTTTAAATAAAATCAATGAGAATATTTTATATATATATAAATATTTACACGTTTTTGCTAGCAATGTGAAAATATTTACGAACTTCTCATATGTACCTACTAAAAATATTCTTCAGTCTTTTTGTATTCATTTGATGTATAATGAAAATATTTTTAACTATAGAAGCAAAAACTTTAAATCTATTCTTTAAACAATAATTTCTATTTCTATTGTATTTAAAAAAAAACAGCACAAATTAATAAATTTATGATATAATTACAAAATACATTCGCATACCGCCCTACTTATTTTGTGACATAATAGTGCGGCGACCATGCCTCGAGGAAAAGTGAGACAGTCCGGCAAAAAAAATAATTTGCGTAACTGGTTCGCTTTGCATTACATTACTAGTAGGCGTGATTAGAACACTAGTCTCGACTTGTAAAGTTGCTCAAAAATATCGATTTCCAATCTAATTCGGTTCTATTTTCCAATATAATATATATAGAAGGTATTAAAATTGTATATAACTTTTGCACTTATGTGTACAATGTACTATAAATTGTCACCACATTGTCGCAGTTGTGACTTTGTTTATTTAAAACCCGCTGATGGAAACATCTATGGCGTCCTTATGATTTAATAAGATTAATAAGGAATGTATTTTTTAAATTAAAATTAAAATGTTATTCTTGCTAACCGCTACTCTTGCAAAAAAATCTCAGATTTTTTTTTGTTTTAAAAATATTTATAAATAAAACCAATCTAATATTATATTTTGTTTTAGAAGGCAAACCTATACACAGAATATTCAAAATTTACTACTATTTACTTTAATGTAGGCGATAAGTACCCTACACGGCCGTCACATTAGGCTGGTTATATATACAATGACAGTTAAAACAATCAACGCGTTAGAATCATTGTGAAAGCTCTTTATGTCGTATTGTTACGTGTTACAACATAAATTGAGAATTTTATACTAATAATATAACATTTTTACATTTTTATTACACTTTTCTGTCCAAATTCGCATATAACTGTAGTTATTGCACAATTTTTGTGACAAAAATTTAGTTAGTCTAAGGCAAATAAGCTTTAAGTTAACATTGTTTATTATAAATCGGCTTCACGCTGTATCCCACACACAGCAGGGTACGTAGAGGGAACCTAGTGTTAAGACACGCCGTTCCCCAGTTTCTGCCGAATTCTGGAGGCATTGCGTGTTGAGTGGCAGAACTCAACGCCGCAAACATTTAATTTTAAATAAAAAAACATAATTATTTATAACCGGAGGAACCGAGTGTCTTAACACTAGGTTTCCTCTGCCTACCCTGCAGTGTGCGGGATACAGCGTGAAGCTGATAAAAAAATTAAAAAAATATTTCAACATACACAACAAAACAAATTCTACAGGATTTAGTCTATGTTAATTATCATTTTTAAAATTTTAATTGAACTACATAAATTGATTGACAGTATAAATACGTATGTTATTTATATAATATGTAACCTGACTTTGACCGAAATCATTAATATATGAGATGTTGACATCGTAATCAAAATTCCTATGACAAGAGCTATAAAAATTATTATGACATGGTAATTTCGATCATATTAGAATTTTGATTGCTCTATATCGATAGCAATAAGAAAAAGCTGGAAAATTGTGTTAAAAGTCAAGTAGGTGACTGTTACGCGACGGTTGAGGGTTCCGTTTCCACCCGGAGGCATAAATTATTATTTATTAATATTCTTTTATTTCGTCGCTCTGGCACCAAAGCAAAAGCGCGGCATTGAGTTCCACCATTCAACACGCAATACCCCAAAAAAGCAGCGGAAAGCCGGGAATGGAATGTCTTAAAACTAGGTTCGCTCTGTCTACTCCGCTGTATACGGCAAACAGCATGAAGCAGGAAAAAATCTTTAATATATGTGTCTTTAGCATTTTCTAGATGAGGTCTAGGCAGAGCAGTTTCCGCTTTTAAAAATGGTGTGCGTAATCAAAGGTGAGATGATAGCGTGATTTATTAATGAATAATTTAATTTGTTATAAATAACTTGTCAACTAATTTGTAAACAAAATATTATCTGTTATATTAGTACTAGCGGCCCGCCCACGGCTTCGCCCGCTTAAACAGACAGACAGACAGACAGACAGACAGACAGACAAGAAATTCAAAAAAAATCTTTTTGCTTTCTATTAGTCTTTTTAAGTATCCCTCTATCCATTTCAGTCAAAATTACTAAATGTACAGACAAAATATTTTTACTGTCTTATTATATATAGAGATTATATAATATAAGAAATAATATTGTATAAAAAGATCAAACATCATAGAACCCGACGACTGATAAGAAGAAATAAATATGATTTCTATTTACCTATTTTAGGTATTTTTACGTACTTAAAACTATGCATGATTATTATCGACTATTATTATTAGAGATTACGTTCCTCGTTCCGATAAAATAAAGCCCGACCTTCCGCTTTTCACCCTATTTGGTGATATTGCTTATTGACTTCTGCTACTCATCATACAATGTCACCAAGATGTAAAATGGAGAACAGAGTGTTTTAAATATGGAAAATCAGTAAAGCTAAAAATACTAGTACCGTTGCTCAAGAGATCGAAAGTGCGAAACGTGTTTGCCATACGAATAACATGAATAAACAACATCGATTCAATATCGGTACCAAATAAGACTATTCTGTTGTTTTTTATCTTACCTAACCTTATGTAAGTAGTGCCGATATTAGAATGTATTTGTTATTTTATTACTGTCATTTTTTTTGCTATCGTATATATATATATATATATATATATATATATATATATATATGTGTAACGAAAAATTTGAGTCCATCGTATCGTATTGCGACAGTATCTGAATATAAGCACTTTAGTTGTGGGTTCGACCTCTAAAAGGGGTTTGACAATATTTTAATTATTTTCTTAGTAACACGTAATGATTCATAAACGGAACGCGGACAAATGAATACATTTAAAGTATTTCAATTAGCTCCTTTAATAATTCCCTCCTTGTCTTATATATTACTACTTTATAAGCCGTGGCGTTGAGTTCCGCCACTCTATACGCAATGCCTCCAGAATTCTGCAAAAAGTGGGGAACGTCTTAACACTAGGCTCCCTCTGCCTACCCTTCTGAGTGCATCCTACTGAATGAAGCTAATTTATTTTTTATATTTTTAAAAATACCATTCATATAAATACTAATTATAAATTTTTAATTAATTTCCAGAAAACTTGAAAGTAACTTAAAATAATTTTGACCACTCGAAGAGGTCATATTGCCTGCTTTACCTAGAATTACGAGAAAGGCATTCGTCCTTAGCTCCGATTCAATAATGTCGTCCGACGGCATTTCACACGATATCAAACACCAACCTTAGGTCGGTTTCCTATCTGTAATGCGATGCTCATGCGAATCGATTTAGCGGTTTTCTAACGCTGTGGTTAAATTTTGATGGATACTATAATAACAACGTAAATTTTTTTTTTTTTTTTAATATATACATTACTATGATTTTGCATAAAAATACCAATAAAAATACTTATTTAGAAAACGTATAAAAGTTTTGACGTAGCGGGACTCGAACCCGCGCCTCCTGGAAACCGACCAGACGCTCTGACCACTAAGCCATACGTTCTCATCAAGCTACGTCGAAATTTTTATACGCTTATTACAACTTATTTATGTTGTTAGCATCTCTGTAGGCAGAATTCAACGCTGCAAAGCGCGGCGTCCTCGACACTAGAGCGAAGTAATGAAAATATAAATTTAAGTAAATATTTCATCTTCTCGGGTGGAGATCGAAACCACAACTAGTCGGCTTAACAGTCACACTTTGTGCCCCTGCGCCACGGCTGGCCTCAAAAAAACAACAACATATATTTAAGAAAAAGTAATACATCGTGTCTTAAACACTATTATACAAATTTCACGACTGACTACTAGTACTAACTTACTAAGAAATCAATTATTTTTAACGGATAAAGGTCAATTTTAACATTAAACATTGTTACGCAAAAACCATAAATTCTAATCGATTGTTATAAAATTGATGTATTTGATACACTTAAAGTGTGTCAAGAGCAAACAGGTGTTCGACATAGTAATTACATACGAGTATGTGTAAAAAATTAAAAAACAGCCTAAAGGAATGGCAGCTCTTTGAATAAAATTTCAAAATATAATGAAATTTTATATACAATATATTATAAGAACGTAACAAGATATTATACATCTATATAAATGGTCATCTACACGATTATGTTATATAAATGGTTGTTATTGTATTTTCTGTTAGTATAATTGTTTTATTAAGCAGATCAAATTGACAATATTTATATTTTAAATATATATATTTCACTTCTAACTGCAAGTGTGGTGGTTCTAGGTTCATTTCTCACTCGAAGGGATATTTAAATTATTTTAAATCTACCCTTTCTCATAAGAATAAAGCAAATGACACACACAATTCTCCTTTAAAGAATGCTACAAAATATACAATATAAAGATTATAATAAAAATAATATCACACATCATTTAGAATGAATGTCGTATATAAGCTACATACATTTTTCTAACGAAGCTATCAATAAATTTTAAATTATAATAAAATGGTTTACATTTTAAGAGCATTCCACGGGTAGGTTAGGTTTCGAAACTTCCTCCGAAGTGTAACGAAATGGAAAATTCTAAAGAAGTTCGTATAAACATATATGCTTAAATCTTTGCACATATTTGGTAGTAACCTTAAACGTTCAAAATTAGTAAATATACAAGTATTTAGTAGAGCATAACTAAGTTAGAGCATTACTAAGTTAGAGTAAAATTAATTTTGTGCTT
>JAATLQ010000881.1:63328-145284 GCA_013421005.1 Heliconius erato x Heliconius himera
TTATAATAAAATGGTTTACATTTTAAGAGCATTCCACGGGTAGGTTAGGTTTCGAAACTTCCTCCGAAGTGTAACGAAATGGAAAATTCTAAAGAAGTTCGTATAAACATATATGCTTAAATCTTTGCACATATTTGGTAGTAACCTTAAACGTTCAAAATTAGTAAATATACAAGTATTTAGTAGAGCATAACTAAGTTAGAGCATTACTAAGTTAGAGTAAAATTAATTTTGTGCTTATTACTGTGAAATTACAAGAATTATAATAAAATTGTAAGGACCGTAGAAATTTTTAGTAGTTTTCATCACTCTATCCTTGAACGATTATGACAATCGATACTGTATTCAGATTTTTTATTAGTTACAATCATTTCATTTTTTATTATAATAATAATGTTAATTGTAACACTTTTTATATATAAATTTCTATTAATTTACGCCTGAGTTGTGCTCCACAGTGCAACAGGTAGCGTTTTGACCTATACGTTAACTATAGTATAGTTATAGTTGAGCTGTAGCTCAAAATAAAAAGGCGAAATATTGATAAAAGATAGAATTCTTTATATGGATCATGAAAATAGAGAAAAGAAAAATAAAAAATATATAATGTTAGACAACTCGTGTAAAAAAGGGTAGGTGTAGGTGAAAAGCACTGTAAAGCAGTAGAATTGGTCATTCGGGGGCAGTTCCTTGTAGGCAACGGCCCTTATCAGAAGGAAACTCGTGTGAAGTATTGTTATTAGGTGATACATATCCATATCATTTACTGCAATTACAAAGAATCTCTTTCCAAATACTTTAGAAACATATAGACGAAATGTATTTTTATTTTGTTTTTATTAAAAACGTTAACCGCTTCAGATTTCTAACAATAAATAAATCTTAAAAACCTTAATTCACATAGTTTCCATTTTTGTGATACAGGTTCCAAAAATAATAAAAGCATTAAACATATAGAAGTATATTTTTTATTTCATCAATTAATAAAAATAATATTATAACATCCTAACAATATTCTTACATGCATTTATAAATAATTTATGCAATATCACATTTTTTCGTCACATCGCGGCAGAGTGGCAACATCATTTGCCTATCTTAACGTCAATCTTAGAGCAATCCTGAGCCTACTTTCGTGGAACTATAATTAATAGTTAGACGCACTGTAAACGCCGCAGGTGACATAGCGTTCACGTTGCGAAAACAATTCTAATATATAAATGCCAAACTACCTTCATAATTTGTTCAATATTAGATTGGAATTCGAACTCGCTATTTGCATATTGTAGTTAAGTGGTTAATAGTCCATATGTTTATCATTTCTTTAATTTTGTTTCATACTCTACATTTAATAATTTTGACTTTTTTTATTTTATACCTGCAAATCTTCATGCATATTTATTATTTGTTAAAGCAGAAAGAATATAGAGAGATATATACATAATGTAGAGAGAATATAGCAGAGGAAGTTATTACTCATAGAGTCGTTTATATGACTCTATATTCTCCACATTTAGAAGCATTACGTATTGGGTGGCGGAAATTAACTTCGCGCTTTTTCTATTTAAGCTAGGAAAATATGTATAATAAAAACATAAATATCCCGTTAATAACGATAGATTGAATAATTAATTTATAGTTCGATAACGGCTGCCAGACCACTTGCTAACTAAAGTCAATTATTAAGCAACATGCACCGAAGTGGAACTATTACGTTATGTTACATGAAAAATAAAACATTTACCTGTTCGAAAACTTGATTCTTATGTATGTATTGTTTACGTACAATATCTATTTACTTATGAGAGGCTCAAACTAACTAGACTCCCCGATCTCTACTGTACTCTATTTTTTTTCGATATATGTATCAGCCTAGTGTGATCCAACGTCGCACTTACAACGATAAGCACCACAAGATAAAAATGAAAAACTTTTAAGTATAATATAATGTACTGAACCTGTCTCTCGAATTCACGGTTAGATATTTTCCCACTGCGCCATAACTGATAGTCTAGTTTTAATTGTATTAATTTATAGTGAAGGTAGCCGTGGCATTGTTAGTTTTAGTATTAATTTATATACTAATGAATTAGTTTTAGTATTAAAAAGTATTTATTTTAGTCCATTTTTTTGGAAATTAACCATTATCTTGATAAAAATAAATTAAATATTTTTAAAGTGTTACTCCACACTTAGGTTATTCCACACTTCTAAATAAGTAAAATAAAGTTAGTATATAAGTAAAGAGAAAAATCATTGATTTTTCAAATATATGCCGACATCACCATACTTTGATGAAATGAGAGATGTAAGAACTTTTCAATTAACTGTTTTGTATTAGTTATGTATGTATTGCCAACGGTTGCTGTTATTTCAAATACATATGCATATTAACATTTTACTCCATTATGGTACAGTTGAAAGAACTGCTGTAAATAAGACAGCTTTTAAGGGTACCTTTTCAGGAAAAAAGAAACCCATAATAAGACCACTTTGTTGTACGGCTATCTGTCTGTCAAGAGCCTTTATCTGAAGATTGCTTGGAGATATCGATTTCAAATTTAAACCATATACTCATATATCGCAAACAACGCGTATTTCAAAATTACTAGGGAACTTCTGGTTGATCTAGAATTATGAAATTTTGCAGGTAGCATCTGCAGTTAGTACTAGTTCAGGAAAAAATGAAAATTATACATTTGTGGTTAAAAAATAATTAGCCTTAAAAGGAGAGCAAAATTTGGTATTAAAGCCGCTAGTTCAAGTGAGGTATCAGATGATAGGGGTTGGTTTATATAGTCCAATACCGCACCGCAAAATTCCAAGTAAGTCTGTTTACCTTTATTACTTGACATACAATGCAGAATTTGCCTGGTTTGTAGAAGAGTAAGAGAGAACCTGGGAACCTAATATTACGACACTTTGTTTTCACTTTGTCAGGTTTTATTAAAAAAAAACAAAGTTCAAATTTTCTGTACATAGCAAAGTAAGTGTCAAGATGCTCAGTAGTAGAAATTTCGCACGATATTTGAGATATTGCGTGATGAGTGGCGATACTTAACACTGCGCTATGTCTACCTTACTAGGTTTTCTCTATCCCAGAAGGTGTGTAATGTGCGGTTGAGGTTAGTCGTGGCGTAGGGTCACAAGCATACGACTGTTGCAGGTTGCGAGTTCGATTCCCACTCGAGGAAATGAAATATTTATTCTTTAAATTCCTTGAGATTAAGTAATATACTGATGTCCTTTATTCCTGCCCAAATGAATACACGATATAAAAGGAAATAAAGAATAAAACAAGATAATAAAGGTCAATACTAGATTGTATCACAGTAACAGATAAAGTATAATGTACAGACGAACACATTTTAATTGCTATATACCTTTTTGGGTTAAGGTTATACTCAAAATAAAATCGTAAAAATGAAATATTTCAGTAATCCTTAAAAAAAGCTATTAATTTTTACTTAATGTTGATTACACAAAAGTTAATTATAAATAATTTTTTTTTGAAATGATATAAAGACCAACTAAAATTTAAAATAAAATATTATTACTTATCACTCATCTTTTCGTGATATAATTGAAAAAAATATATTCAGCTTCTCTAGAACAAAAGAACTCAGTGATAAGAGATTTTTCATTACTTAATGAAAAAGTAGAGAATGGAGTGTCTTATCACTGAGTTCTTTTGTTCTAGAGAAGCTGAATATATTTTTACCCGAACTTTCGGGTCATTTATGTTAATTGACGTAACTCAAAATTGCGATTTTTTTTGGAAACATATTTTAAATATAACCATCATCGAACCAACCAACTATCGAGCTTTCAGTCAGAATCTGGTATTGGGCCAGATAGGCCTCTCTCATTATTATAGCACATTTATTCTGCGTAAGAAAAACAAATCAAATCAGCTTCACGCTGTATTACGCACACAGCAGGGTAGGCAAAGGGAACCTAGTGTTAAGACACTCCGTTCCCCACTTTCCGCTGAATTCTGGAGGTATTGCGTGTTGAGTGTGGGAACTCAACGCCGCAGTTTGCCTCTACACCAGAGCGAAGAAATGAAAATATAAATTTAAACAAATATTTCATCTACTCGAGTGGGGATCGAACCCAGAACCAGTCGATTTTACAGTCACACTTTACGCCCCTGCGCCACGACTACCAAGGCCTCAAGAACTATTTAAATATACAAAGATATCAAAACTCTTAGATATCCAGGCACCTACACACATTTTGCAAGGTATGACGACAGTGTTTGATTGGAGGGCGCGAAGAAAAGCGACATTCACCGCAAACGACAAATAAATAGCTGTAATCAAATCACAATTTTGCATTACTTTCGACATATGAAGGTTGACAGGATTGAACCATACATTTTGTAAGAGATTAATGACACGGCTATGGCTAGTTCAGGAGATCGACTCCATTCGCTAAGATGAATCCTCATTTTGATATAGATATTAGTGTGGTTTTAACGTTATTATTGTTTTGTACTTCCAAATGGTAATTAATTAATAGTGAAACTATTTTAATATTACTTTTTGAAATTAAAATTAAATTCTTTGGAATACCGTATGATCGTATGAGTGATTTCACCAATCCAGTTAGAGCAAAAATTTTTTGTTGGAATTCCAATATGAATATTACAGACACAGTATTTCTATAACAACAAAAGTTTTATTTTAAAAATTGTTTCAAAATGTCCACTTAAAAATTTAACAAACAATAGATAAACGTCAATAAATGACTTGATCAGTATTTCGTGAGTAGAATTGCTTTAACGTGATCAATTTTCTTTATTTCCGACAAATTAAAACATCAGTTTTGTACAACTTGAACAGTTCTTTGTTGTTTTTGATTGACATTAGTAATATTTTTTTGACGATAAATGTGTGAAAATATGTACATAAATTAGAATTTCACTTAAGGATTTCCTTGGTTCGGCTAATACGATTTTTTCTGTTATTATTTTAAATTAACATTTAACAGGTAATATGTATACCTTTTTCTACTTTTTTTTCAAAAATATTAGCTATATATGTATTTTTATCTGCTACTTAAACTCGGCCTAGAACTAACATTAATAAGTATAAATTGGTCATTATATATTTTGCAACACTCGAAATATGCTTCATTTTTACAATACCGGGACAAGTATGTATGCATAAGTATTTACACAATTTTTACCTTTTTTTCTCCCTAGTAACACACTTCCGTTTCCCACTTTCCACCGAATTCTGGAGGCATTGCGTATTGATTGACGGAACTCAACGCCGCGCTTTGCCTCAACATTATTTTATATCAGTAAATTATATTTTTTATAATAATTAATGAAACTATAAACAACTGACGCCGCTGTCGCAGTTTCAAACTGCACGCGATTCTTGTTTTTAAAATGTAAAAATGGTTATTATTTTTACATATAATAAGACTTATTTGTTCTGATAACCTTAGAGTGACAGTGGGCTCTACCACTGTGGCTATTGTTTATAGAGTATAGTGGACCAAACTTTAAACACAATAAAATAAATAACTTTTATAAGGTTTGTATAAGAAAAAATTCTAATTATTTTTTTATATATATATAGTTGGTTACTCAATATAACATTGCAACTAATAGTATAATAGAATAAGCCTTACACTAAGTCAAGCTACGATAATTGTATTAAGTTAATATTATCAGCAGTTCTTTGAAGGCTTATCGTAATCTCGTATTAAACTTTATAGCGATAACATCTGAAAGTTTCTTAAAATCAATACCTCTGTTAAAGTCGCGACTGTGAATCAGATAAAAGATTGCAACACTTATTTTAATTGGAGCTAGACTTTTTTTTCAGCTTTATGCTTACATTGTATGTTGAGAGGTGAAACTTAACGCTGTGTTTTGTCTACTAGGGTGAGGAAGTGAAGATAATTTAAATATAATAAGATTTATAAATATTGTCTTGTCTGTCTGGTATCTTTTTATCGGTCTGCTCTAGCATCGAGAATCGGACTGGTAAAATTTTATATAAATTTATTTATCTAAAATTTTACAGTTTTTGATGGTGAAGTGAACTAAATCAAATATATTACTATTTTAAAAAAGGTAAAGGTACCTTTTTACTATAATATGGTACTGGTAAGTATTAAAAATGAGTAAAATCAATTTTGGAAGATTTGGAGATTGTCGGTGGTGGTTCTCTTAAATGTCAGGACTATAGAACTTGGCTTTAAAAAAACATATTTCTATTTTCTGAGTTCTAAAACTTAGATTAGAGAGAGATTAGAGATTTACTTTACACTTAAAAATATAAAGCCAACGTGGTAAAGTGGGACACAGTCTGCCTATAGGGACGTTGATTGTGGGTTCAATCCTCACTCGGAGAAATTAATAATTTTCATGTTCCCACTCTGGCAAGATAAAGCACGTTAAGTTCCGTCACTCAAATTTGGGCAAAAAGTGAAGAATGGAGTACTATCACACTAGATTTTCTTTGTCTACCAGAAGAGAAAAAATGTTAAGCAACTAAGAAAAACGATATTTAATGAAACAGATTTTAATACACACATTATGTGTAGTTTTACGCTCTCGTAGGAGGAATCTAAGGCGGAGTAAACAGCCAGGAAATGTTCAGCTAAGCTTAGTACGCTTATTAAGATTTATTACGCATAAAAAGAAACAACGGAATCACTTTCGCTGTGTCCGGCATTACGCATGCGCTGGACGCTTTAGAAAGCCATACTAGTTTTCACTGCCACGATGATCACGCTAGGCACGTGATAAAGTTACACTATTTTTCTATTTACTATTAATGTTTTTTTTATTTTTTATTAAAATAAAAAATATTAAATACTTCTTAGTTTTTTTTTTATTTCAAGAGGTCTGTTTCTTATAAAACAAGACAACTTGACAAATAAAATCTAAAATATGTAGGATTTGCAATGAATTTAATGTCTAGTAGTAAGTTAAAGGCATCTTTCTAAGTAGATGTTAATTCAAATTGGAAAATAAGTAGTTTTAAAATAATAATAAATATATATACTATTTTACACTATAAAAATATAAGATGTTGTATCGAAATAGAAATAGATAAAAGATAGATTTATTATATGCAAACGATGAAGAATGATTTTATTTTTATTTTAAGCAGCAACATTTCACAACTATGCTTCAACAACAAATTGCCAAAAAAGTAAAAAGTCACTATACAATTAAAAAGAAGTGTATAGCGAAGTGCGTCACTTAAGGCAATTAACACTCTGTTACCAACATCATACGTTTCGCTCATACAAAGTATTCACATGAACAATATAATTGTTTTGTATTGAACATTTTTTTTTTTGCAATTTCTAGTAAGTTCAAGGCATTGAGAAGACGCTACGGGCGCCGCTCTCACACACTTGCGAAACATAGTTTTGCAACGATACGACAGTTGTTATTAACGAAAAATAACGAAATCGTGAAATAACTGCATTTTTTAACCGTAAAAAAGTGATATTAAATACTGTATGAGTACATTTGAAATACATCTGTATTTTTATTTAATTATGTCGGCAATACAACTTTAAAGTTATTTTAGTGTAGTTTAAGTAAAGATTACAACTTTTCATAATCGAAATATCTACATAAAGTAAAATTGATAAATTAAACAAAATTTATTATTCTCCATATGTTAATGCTGGATGTAAGTTCAATAAAAATATAATATTTTTAATATAATTTTATAAATATACATAAGATTACATTACTTATGTTGGCACAGTGATGTAGATACTTTTTGAAACTTCGCGTTTAAAATTTGACAGTAGGTACAGTCAAATAACCAAGAACACTTATACATATACTTGTACTTCATTATACATATACTTTATTTCAATTAAAGATTAAAATATGCATGATATGAGCTCATCTCCATTTTTGTTTTATAGTAATTACATTACTATTACATACTACTATATACTACATACTTTGTTTTAAAATAAAATTAACGAAACTTTATTTAGATACTTATTATTATTACACATGCTATATCCCGCACACAGCAGGATAAGCAGAGGGAACCAAGTGTTAAGACACTCCGTTCGTCACTTTCCGCCTGGTTCTGGAATCGTTGTGCGTTGAGTGGCGGAACTCAACGCCGCGCTTTGCCTCGACACCAGAGCGAAGAAATGAAAATATAAATATAAGTAAATATATATCACTTCCTCGAGTGGAGGTCGAACCCACAACCAGTCGATTCTACAGTCACACTTTGTTCCCCTGCGCCACGACTGGCCTCACATTTAGATACTTATTATTATTACACACATAAAATGTGTAAACACAAAACAAACACTACAAACTAAAGACAATGGCCTCTACAAGCTGTTTCACAATCAATTATTACAAGCTACTTAAGAAAACCCATTCAATAATGATTGATAACCTCATCTAATAATTTCTCAACAATCATAGAACGGAATATATCAATCACTTGGAAATGATAATATGAAATAAAAGCATTTTGACCTCGACCTTTGTGTATCATTAATCTGCGCCCGCTGCGCTGCCCGAGCGCTTTCACTGGACAGCCTTGACTGTTCGAGTGTTATAGTTATTTATGTACTACAGATATAAAAATAGTTAGTCCTTTGTAAGATTAATTTTTTTGTTGTGTGTGTATAATAATAATAACAAAATATGTACGTAGATTTAGGATATCGTGGTGCAGTTAGATTGTGTCTGTGTGTCCAAGTAATATTCGATTTTCAATATATAATATATTAAAATATTATTTTATAAAAATGTATATGTAGTTTGATTGAGAAATATTTATAAATTTTCAGTCTCTAATAAAACCATAGAAGAGGTAAACAGAGAGTGAAGAGGAATTTTCGGAGGAAAATGGCAAGTGTTACCATATTATATGCTAGATAGCTTAAAAATTGTTTCCTGTTATAAAGTATTCATGTTGGTAAGAGAAACAGTGGGATTAGGTTGGTCTATACAGTTAGAGTCACTATTAGAAAATAAAGAAAAAGGCTCCTTATTATCAAATTTTCAATTAACATGCTTCTTGGAAATTTTAAGAAGGCTTAATATCATATAATTACATCTCAAATCCTAGTGCAATTGAAAGAAAAAAAATATTTTTTATCTGTTTCGTGAGTAAAGAATCGGTTAGTTTGCAAAAGCTTGTTAAAGGTTACAAGTTTAACTATAGCATAAGGCTGCAGTGACCCGTTCATATTCCATTGAAACATGTGATAACTTTTCAAGTTGCTTAAATTCGTGCAGCGTAATTACAAAATACACAATAATAAAGGCTATTTACATAGTAATTGTTATTGTATTCATATATTAGTCAATAGGCAGTATATGATGCCATTTTAGCGCAGTAGAAGGTATCCGATAAAAATACAACAACAATTAGTGGAGGGTAGTGAGTGAAGTGATGTATCACTAGGTTTTGTTTAGAGAAAAAGTAAGCACGTAAGGAAATGTGCTAAAAATACACAATACCAAAAATGTTTTATGTAAAAAATATATTATTATAAGCTATTATATACGTAAGAAGTAATTACATAGAAAAGACTTCAACGCGCTATAATAAGCATGCTCAATAAATTATGTAGTATTTTTCTGAGTCACACATGCAATGATGGTTGATGGTTCCTACGAAATATTTATGAATATTGTAATAGCATAAGAAGAAAAATCCCTAAATTCGCCATTTATTTTTATTATCTCAGTAAAATTTAGATTTCTACAATAAGAGCATTATTCACGCCCACAAAATTTGGCCAATTATAGATTAAACGTTAAGATAACTTTTCTAAGGCGAGACGGGAAATAGAAACACCGTGTTACATATAATTACATACAAAAGTAACTATAATTACACGGTCGTGATACGTCAGTTCTTATCAGATGTACTCAGGAAAGAAATTTCACCCATTTATGCAATAATATATTACAAATGTAGTAATGTAAAACCGACTGGTTGTGGGTTCGATCCCCAGCCGAGGAGATGAAATATTTATTTATTTAATTTTATATTTCCACTTCTTCGCTCTGGTGTAGAGGTTAAGCACGGCGTTGAGTTCTGCCACTCAACACGCAATGCCTCCAGAATTCGGCAGAAAGTATGGAACGGAGTATCTTAACACTAGGTTCCCTCTGCCTACCCTGCTAAGTGCGGGATACAGCGTGACGCTGATTTAGGATTGTTTTACAAATATTTGCTAATTTCCAATTTTGTTAAGTCTGTATTTGTACATTTTCTATAATTTATTAGATACTTTTTCATATGGACTAAATAAAAAATAAAACTTGCCCAAGCTATAATAATTTTCCATAGAGTTAATTTCATTTTATATACTTCCCTCTATATATTATAAGGCATTAAAATTTCTTTTTTTCTTAAAGAAAACCACACTGACACATATAATTGAACGCTTTGACCTTGAATATTCCGGAAATACTATACAAATCCGTAATATATGACTAATACAAATTGAATGTTTAATTATATACAGGTAATATGTATACAATAGTTGAGTTTGGCTATTATTATATTGACATTTTTTTTAAATAAATATATATTATGTGTGTGTGTGTGTTATTTGTTTTTTTTTCAAATTCAAAGTCATCTTAGCCAAAATCAAATGTTACCTTAAAACAACCTACTCTATATTTTGGTTAAAAGTACGTATTTGGTTATAATCTTTAATTAACTAGGCAGTCAACATTTAGCATACACGAGTGAAGCACAGGTTATTTTTTATACAATGTTAGTCTCCCAGAGTTAGTGCACATTCTTGGAAAGGTTAGAACGAGACCGCGGTACCAAGCTTTAGAAAGGATATCGCCAAGGCCGGACGGTGTCCGCTACAAAAGAACACATGGATGTATGTATATATGAATATTTTGTGTGCATTGCACAGGTGCAATTGTTTTTTATCTATTTTTGAAACTTTAGGTAGGCTAAATGAGCATACTAATATGAAATATTTTCGTTTTCTTTTATTTAAGTACATGTTGAATGTAAGTAGATTAAATGAAACACTCAGTTGACGAGCAACAAGGGAGTTTTGTAATATTAATAAAAAAATTGTCTCAATTCAGTAAATTTTCAACTATCCTGCAGAATCTTCTATCTCCACAGTACTAGGAGTATATTTTTTACAGTAATTAATTATTTTCGATGTCATTTAAAATAAGAAAAGAATCAAACCCAGAAAAAAACAATTTTTTATTGCTTACAAGATTAAACATTTAATAAACACAGCGTTATTTTTGTCAATATAAAATCAAATTATCTATGTTTATTTTCACACATAAAGAATATCATATGCAGTAATAAAAAGTTTAAAGCCTATTATAATATCAGTCTCAGACTCTCAGTCCTTGGCTATAATGACTTTGTTTTCCCTAAAATAACTTCCTGAAGATTAATAAAGGTCGTATATACATTTCTACTATGGAATGCCGACGTCAATTTCTCATAAATATACGGTTCTATATGGAGGTATACGGGAATGCTATATAAAGATATGTCGACGCGGACCGCATTCTCGTAATTTTCTTCATTTGTTAATTGCGGAAACCTTAACTAACTGTATAAATAATTATTTAAAACATCAATAAAATATTTTATCGCTTTTTGTGTTTGTACATTGTGTAAGTATACATAATAAATTATAAAATGATTACAATATCATGTTAATTATTATTATACGTACGCACGTTATGTAACGGTAAAGTTAAAAAATAGAGTTAACGAATATGGATTTTTTTCCAGAAAAGAGGCGGTTAAAAAAGATACTGATAATTTTATAAAAAAAAATTGTATTATTCAAACCGTGATGACTCGGGCTCTGGTTTCATCTTGATAGCACATTGATAAGTAGTACTTACCTGTAAAAGAGAAACAAAACATATTTTAAATTGATTATACAAAATAGCTATTTAGACCTCTCGCGAATAGTTAAGTAGCCAACAAGGTGTGCTTTGTGTTATCAGAATGGGGATATGTAAATAAATGTAAGGAATCGAATCTGTAACCAAAATGTCAATGTATTAAGATGGCGTGTAAACAATATTATTGAGACGATAATTATTTATTATTCTTAAAAAGGTTTAAATTCTCATTTTAATCCAAAACTATACTTAATTGCATTAGAATATGATAGTTTCTAGAACTTTGTTTCAAAATCGCACCGAAATTCGTGAGAGAAAATTACAATGCGTGCGCAGTTAACGTGGTACCAAATAAACAACCTCAACACTCGCTCCTATTCTGAGCTGAATGACTGTCATTTTGCTATGTTGTAAGACTTTAATTTAGTGCATATAAAAAAATATATATTACATAGAATTTTATTCTTTTTGAATAATATTTTATAGTACATATTTAATACTTTAATTTTTTTGCTCTGGTGTCGAGGCAAAACGCGGCGTTGAGTGCCGCAAAACCTCCAGAATCCGATGGAAAGTGAAGAGCGGAATATCTTAAGGCTAGGCTTCCTCTGTCTACCCTGCTACATACAGCCTGAATATTACTGAATATAAATGAAATAACACTTTATGATGTTATTGTAAGCCATAAAACAATAACCATTTTAAATAATGGATATTGATGTATAATATGAAAGAATTTGAAGTACTTGATTTGAGCCCGCCGTAGAATCACATCACAATCACAATATAAAGTATTACTTTCAAGCGCTCGTTTAAACTGCAGACTTGCAATAAATCGGTTCAATACCTATTATAACCAGATAATTTTAATATACATATTAATAATAAAACTTTACATATTTTTGTTACTGAATTATACAGAGTAACCGACAAAAAATAATAAATGTTATAAGTGTAAAACAAAATATAATGAGTAAATCAAATTAAATCAGCTTCACGCTCTATCCCGCACACAGCAGGGTAGGCAGAGGGAACCTATTGTTAAGATACTCCGTTCCCCACTTTTCGCCAAATTCTGGAGACATTACGTCTTGAGTGATGGAATTCATCGTCGGGCTTTGCCTCGACTCTACCGACGAAATTAACATATACATTTAAATAATATGGTGCCCCTGTGCCACGACTGACCGAATGAATATACATAAATTAAAACATTATTATACATAATCGTTTAATACTTAATTGGTTCTGAGAAATATATAATTTACAACTTTTATAGCATTTTGCCTGTATCGAAAAAGCGATAGCTTTCTATTTATCGGAAATTAAAATGATATCCGTTTCCTTCACCAAAATGATTTAAATAATGAATCTCTGATTAGGTTTGATAGTATATATTTTACGTAATGTTTATTTTTATTTTTTACGAATTCATTCTAGTAAGTACAGTAGTCCAAAGCTAGTACAAATTCAAAGGTAACAAGTTATTTTGTCACTCAACACGTAATGCCTCCACAATATGGCGGAAAGTGGATCAAAGTGTCTTAAGGAACAGAGTTCCTAACACTAGGTTCCCTATGCCTACCCTGCTATGTGCAGAATTCATCATGAAGAAAAACAATTGTAGGACAAATATTTATAAGTCATAATATTTATTCTTCAGTAAATTAAAATATATAATTCTTATGCGTTTCGTATTCGGCGTGATAGACAGATAGTACCTTCTTAACTATGATATTAAGACACTCCGTTCTCCATTTTTAAGTAATCAAAATATATTGCTCATCCGGTAACAGAACGCAACGATTTATTTATTCAGACCAAAAAAACAGTCATAGTTTTAAATAACACCGCTCCCCTGAGCAGTAATCGAACCCTCAACTATCCGTATCCCATGTACTGGATCAAAACGGCGCTCAACTTGCAACTATTTGTATTGCCTTATATTATAACGTAAGCATGTATTAAAAAATTACAAATTACATAGACTTAATAAGAAAGTATTCTATTATGAAATACTAGTACTATAAAGTGTAGATATTTGTTGTAACTAGATGACGCAAGGAACCGGCCCGAAGGGCATAATGTAGACCACTTACACTATGCCAGATGTTTATTATTTGACTTTTACTGCTTGTTTCACTTTTATTATAGACTGCAGTAGAAGTTTAGTTTGGGGCTTCGCCCGCGCAAACTCAACTATTAGATGTGGCTGTTTTATTATATATCGTTTTGGCGAGTAAACTTATTGAATAATAATCTTGGTTTTAGTCTATAACAATATGTACTATTTTAAGATATTTCCATTATCCACTTTTCGCCAAATTCTGCAGGCATTGTGTGTTAAGTGGCGGAGCTTAACGCCGCGCTTTTCGTTACCAGAGTGAGAAAAATTAAAATATTTAATATTTAATTTCCTCGAGCGGGGATCAAATTCACAACTGTCGCGTTTACAGTTGCACGCTTGTGCCACTGCGCCACGATTGGCCTCTATTTATTACAACACAATATGTACATGTCTTCTACTATAATCACTATTTTTATAAGTAGAATTCTGTCTGTGAGAAGATTCGTTCTATAGTTTAAAATATTTAAACATACGTCGTCGCTGCCTATCGACTTCATTTTATACTATTTAAAGACGAGTTTCTTTAGAAACGCATTTTGGCCAAGTTAAATCTACTACGTGCTGCCCTTTTCTTACAAATATCATTAAACTGGGTCAAGACCAAAAAAAAAACAAAATAAATGAAGCTTTATAAATATCACTACAAAATCAACTAGTATTGATTTTAATATGTAAATTATTTATTTTAACTGGTCAACCTTTGTAAATATTTAAGTAAAGTAGAGTATCCAAGAAATGGAACTCAATAGAGTTGGTTGAACGAAATATAAGTTATGTAATTAATTAACATTTAAGGCTCTTATTTAGAAAATGTATATAAAAACTTGAACGGAGCGGGACTCGAACCCACGCCTCTTCTCATGGTAAAAGTCAAATGATTACATATCTTTGAAATATAAAAAGTATATGTGTACATAGGAGGAACTGTCTCCGAAATAAATTATGTTTACTTAATAATCTCTAATCCTGGTAAAAAATCATTTAAGATATAAAACACTAGATAAAACAAGAAATTACATATTTTACATAATAATAATCGTCGCGGATTGTCAGTATGTTTGTGTGTTACGCAGCAACGCGTGACCATAGCTTTGTTGTATAATATTGCATGTTAGCGCCAACGTAATGTTGGGACTGGTGTAGCGTAAAGTTTTTATAGCTCAGTGACTCATTATTACATGTAAATGTTGATTGGCTTGTCTAGGTAAATAAACTTCAACAATGTTCTTTATAAATAAAAAAAATTAAAATCAGCTTTACGCTGTATCCCGCATATAACAGGGTAGGCACAGGGAACCTAGTATTAAAACACTCCGTTCCCCACTTTCCGCTGAGTTTTTTGAGGCATTGCGTGATAAGTGGCGGATCTAGTAATAAATATCTATTAATAAATAATAATTTACTGCCCCGAGGGGAAATCGAACCCGCACCTGTCGCGTTATAGTCAAACCCTTGTGCCCCTGCGCCACGACGTCGTTTTTTATAAGTATATCACTAATTAATAAATAAATAGATAGAGCAACTGTTGAGTTTCTTACAGGCCCGAAGAAACGCCTTTCGAGCTGCTAGTGGCTGTCCTAAACGAAACTACAAGTGACATTTTTATGTTAACTGACGATTCGTAACTATATGTTTAAAAATATATAACTTTTGGTATTAATGTTCAGTATTGAATGTGTATTTTAATTATTTAACCAGTTATTAAATATTCTTAACTTCACGATGTGTCCTTCATAAAGCAGAGCAGGAAGCGGCATTGGTGTTAAGATACTTCATTCCCAGATTTTCCAAACATTAAGTGAAGAGCGGTGGAACTCAATACCGCGTTTTGTCTTGTTACCAGAGCAAAGAAATGAAAATAATTCCATTCCCCCGAACGGGAATCGAACTCACAACCATCACGTTTACAGTTAGACGCTGTGTTGCTGCGCCATGACAGCCTACATATTATATAACATATATACATAGCACATATTTATTATTTTAAGAGCATAAAAATAATCATGGATATTTGTAGTATTAATACGAAAGTAAAATAAAAATATAATATTTTTTACTTATTTAGAAAACGTATAAAAATTTTAACGGGTAGCGGGACTCGAACCCACGCCTCTTGGACGCGACGCCTGGTCGGTTTCCGGTTACGTTCAAAAGTTCATACGTTTTCTATATAAATATTTTTCTTTCCTAAATGTGGAATAACATTTTAAAAATGTTAAAAATAATATTTTTTGTCATATAACAAATTAAGGTTTCTTCGCCACACATTATAATAGTCTCTCTAGATCAGTAATAACAAAAATTTTAATATCAAAGTCACGACATTTTATGGGTTCACCATTAGACAATAATATGGCAAGTGAATTTCATCATGTATCGCTTTCTACATCGTTTACATGATTAATAGCACCTTGTATCATTGCCCATTACATGTTATTACCAACGACAATCTATTAATCTGTATATAATATGTCGATGAAATATTAAAATTTAATCATACATTTATAAAGTCGTGGTTGAGTGGCCAAGATTTAACGTTATAGACGATAGTCGTATGGTAGCTTTGATATACGAGTCATTTTAGTAATTGTATTTTTTTAAATTAAGATTAAATTTAATATCAATAAAATCGATATACATTGAAAAATGTATACTATTCTCTATTCATTTTAAATATCTACAGAACTAGATTTATTCTCTCTATTAAGTGGGATTGATCCTCTGATTGTTGAACTTGATAGCTTTGGGTTCGGTTCCCACTCAGGGGAAGGAAAATATTTTTTATATTTCCATTTACCCATTCTGGCAAACTCTTGACTTGACTCAAAGTTGTCTTCTGCCTATCAATACGCTACGTCAAATTCAAACGAAAATAGGAACGGAGCATCTTATCCCTAGGTTTCCTCTACGTACTATGTTATGCGGGAAAAGTACCTTACAATATATGAATATGTTAGAAATTATGAGGCGGGTCGTGGCGAGAAGGCACAAAGTGTGACTGTGAACGCGACTGGTTGTGGGTTCGATCCCCACTCGAGGAGATGAAATATTTATTTATTTATATACGAGGCAAAGCGCGGCGTTGAGTTCTGCCACTCAACACGCACGAACGGAGTGTCTTAACACTAGGTTCCCTTTACCTACCCTGCTGTGTACGGTATACAGCGTGAAGCTGATTTATTTTTATTTATTACTGAAATTAAACTTTTTGTCAATTAATTTTCAAGAATCTCTTACCTAATTATTTGGTACTGAAACGTTTTGATTTATTTCAACATATTCTGAATCCATCATAAATTCTAGCACCTAAGTTATGTCCTAGAGAACACAAAGCTAATGAAAACGATAAGACCTTATTGTACCTTTGTTTAGTTATCTCGCGGCCTCCACGTTTGCGACCACACGGCAAAGGATAATAAATCTTATAAACTATCAAATTATATTACATTACATTATTTTCACACGTCCATTTGATATTTTTCAATAATGATATCTTTATGGTTTTAACAAAGTATGGTTCTGGTCGGTCGGTCTGGTTGGCGTCAGTCAGAACGCTTGGACGGTTTCTAAAGAAGCGCGGGCTTAAATTCCACTACGTTCAAATTTTTATACGTTTTCTTAATAAGTATTTTTCTTTCCTAAGTGTGGAATAACACTTTAAAAATAATAAAAAAAAATATGGTCTATCTTTTAGTTTTTTGTTCAAACGTATGTCATAAATATGAGAATTTGAATATGTTTGGCAAGTGTTTGTCTGTTTAGACGACGATTCTGTGTTGAAAATCCACCCTGGGAATATTTAAATTTAAAATATTATATTTCAACGATTTGGTAACGCAACCAGAGTCAGGTCCTCTAAGAAAACCACAAATTGTTCAAAGGGACTAAGGGAGGGAAAGGGAAAATGCGGCTAAGTTTTAGCCAGGTGTTTATCTTTCTGGTCCTTATTATCAAGAAGATATTGTTTAATCTTTAGTACATTTCGTATTAGTTGTTGTTGTGTTAGTTGTAACAAAAAGTTAGTCATTCATTTTCTAATAGCTTGGAAACCGGAAACTAATAGACGAATTATAAGTAATAACAGTTGCCTCAATCAGTAATCAAATCGCAATCAATCATAGCTATATATTCTTCAAAAAACAAAAAAATCTGCCATTTTGCATTGCACTTGTACGGCAAG
Organism: Heliconius erato x Heliconius himera; assembly: GCA_013421005.1. Taxonomy (NCBI): domain Eukaryota; kingdom Metazoa; phylum Arthropoda; class Insecta; order Lepidoptera; family Nymphalidae; genus Heliconius; species Heliconius erato x Heliconius himera. The sequence continues at coordinate 81,527 of JAATLQ010000881.1, forward strand.
GAAGTAAATACTTGGATCCGGGGTCTAGAGGTCAGATCTTGTACACGAAGCTACGTGATAAGCGTGACCACCGTGGAACCTTTTATTTATTGTTTAAAATTATACAATTAACTCTTTATGTGCTTCATTGACCTTACAAGTTTTTGTCTTAATTTCTTAGTAATTATAAAAACACGCCTACTTAAATATGTTGTTGTTATATTACGGATATAAACAGAAGTTAAGATATCATAAATTTTATTATTATTCAGCCTCATGTAGTATTCCGCTCATAGTAGAATACGCATAGGGAACCTGTGAACCTAGACACTCCGTTCATGTAAATACACATCAATTCTCCTCACCTTTGGATTGAGTGGCGAAACTCAACGCCGCGTTTTGCTTTGTTACTATAGCGAGGTAAATATTAAATATTTCATTTTATTTCTTACAGTGGGACTCAAACCTACAACATATCGCGTTCACAGTCGCAAGCTTGTACCATTGCATGTTGCTTTAATTGAGAGTATTTACAATATTTCCTTCATCTACTTCATTTTTAAATTCAAATAAAATTTAAAATAGGATGTTTAAATATATAGCTTAATTTTTTGATCGCTAATTCACCACTATTATTATTGTGCTATCTTCTCATAAATTAGTGTATTTTAATTGATTTATCAATTCCCGTTAATAATTAAGACATTGTGCTTTGGTTGGAAATCAAAATTAAAATGAATCTAGGCAAACGAGGGAAACGGAAATGAAATATTTATAGTTCAAATGTAGGTGTTTTCCGATCGGTTCACGTAGGGTAAGTAAAATTGGGCTAACATTTGGAAATGACTTAAGTTACGAAAAGTGGAGAGCAAAGTGTTTTATCACTAAAATCTTTCTGCCTTGAACGAATATTTTTCACTATTATTGTATATTTTACAATCAAATGTAATTTGTAATGTAAATAAGGTAAAGAAACTTCTTAAAGTGCCCATTATCTTATAGGTGTTCTCACGTTTGGATTGACGTTGATTTCTCGATTGTTTATTATTATATATGTTTATATAATATCTTGTTTTATAGACGAAATTATACTCCCAGGTCACGATTTAGAAGATGTAAGGTAAGGTGTGGTCCTTACCTTACATCTTCTAATTATTAAATTTAGGTGGTTGGTTCTATTCCATTGCCAGAGTTATTAAAAACATCAAAATATTATTTATTCAAATAGACTTTTGTTGTCGAACGAACATAAAGTTCACTTTTAGTTTTACGTTGCACATATAGCACGGTAGGTAGATGGAAGTCAGTGTTAACTAAGTCACTTTTCCCACTTTCTGCCAAATTTTTTGCATTGCGTGTGAATGACGGAACTCAACGCCGCGTTTTGTCTAGTTATCAAAACGAAAATAATAACAAATAATAATTCATTCCCCTGAGTGGGAATCGAACCCACAACCATCTTGTGTGACTGTAATCACATGTTTCTGCCATTGCACTACAACGGCGGCAAGTTCAGGTCAAGACGGGACGGTAAGAAAAGGGCTGGCTAAGTAGAGAACGACAAAAATTTTCTATGATCAAAAGCTTTCTTCTGCCTTTCCCATAAAAGTGGGATAAAACAAAACCTTTTAAGAATATTCAATTCTTAAAAAGTAATTCAATTCTTAAAAAGTAAATGTTTATAAAGATTTTTTTTCATTCAAATAGTAAGAAATAATAACTAACAATTTGAATCAACAATAAGAATATATACCTACGTTTAGTTATCTAGAACATATTTTACGTTGCGATGTTCAACGCCCACTGATCTTACATTATACAATTTCATAGATACGAAAGACAAACAATTGAAATATGATTGCTGTCTTATATTTGATGACCTACATAGATCAGTGAACTTGATGTTTCTTTTTTTATCTTTGCACAAATCATATATTTTATTATATTTTTCTTCTTCTTATTTCTTTTGATTAAAGTCACTCCGTCACCCATTTTATATACATAGAGGTAACTGGCTTAGGTACAGATCTGACACTCATAGCATACTGTTATGATGTACGTAGTCCATTCTCTAATTTTAAATCAAATCAGCTTCACGCTGTATATACATACATATATAGCAAGGTAGGTAGAGGGAACCTAGTGTTCAGACACCACACTTTCCTAGTCACTTCGTCCGCCGAATTCTGTAGGCATTGCGTGTTGAGGCGGAACTTAACGACGCTATTCTGCCTCAACACCAAAATAAATTTAAATAAATATTTCCTTGCTTCGAGTGGGGATCGAACCCACAACCAATCATAAGTTTGCAGTCATACTTTGTGCCCCTGCGCTACGACTGGCCTCAATCAATACAATTTTGATTTGAACGTTTAAACGTCGGCTAAAATCCGAACCGTAATGAAATGAGTATATTTTGTAATTTAATACAAGATTTTCTTCAGCTTCACTTTGTTTTTCTCGCACATGGCAAGACAGTCAGAGGGAAGCTAGTGTAGAAAAAAAAATGTATATAAAAGCTCTTTAGAATAGGCTTGTTCGTTTAATTTTAATTGTGTAGTTGCAAGAATATATTTTGCTTAAGCTTTTACTATCTAGATATAAGTTGTTATACGCCTTGAGGTTTCAAAATTGAAGTAAATTTAATTAATGTATACTGTTTGATACAATCATTTCTGGTTTAGCTTTTAGTTTTGTATTAACTTACTAACTTGTGTATGGTAGAAACATAGGTATTTTAATGTATTTTAAGCATTATTAGTTGAGCAAGATTAATTAAATAAATAAATCAGTTTCATATCAGTCAGCGGCACAGGGAACCTAGTGTTAAGACACTCCGTTCCCCACATTCCGCCGAATTTTGGAGGCATGACGTGTTGAGTGTCGGAACTCAACGCCACTCTTTGCCTCGACACCAGATCGAAGAAATAGAAATTTAAATTTAAATAAATATTTATTTCCCTCGAGTGGGGATCGAACCCACAACCGTCGCGTTACAGTTACACCTTGTGCCCCTGGGCCACGACGGCCTCAAGAAGTTGATTCAGATATATATAGTAGTTTTTTGTATATAAAATGTTAACTCATACTGAGATTTTAAATTATTATAATTCTGATGATGATACGATAAGAAGGCACCATTGAACTAGATGGATGATAAAGTTCGAAGGTGAATGAGGAGGCTCTTCGGTACCAGTAAAAACATAGTTTGGACGCGCTAGATTCGTCTCGACATGTCCTATTTATTGGTGTTGAGGACCTGACAACGAAACTAGAAGGTGGCTGATTCAAATTGAAAATAAATATTATTTTATTTATATAGATATTTAAAATTTTAAAACCTATCAACTCAAAAAAAGAAGCTTTTAATTAAATATAAATCGCTGTAGAAATTAAAAAATATTTTCTAAATCTAAGTTTAATTCTATAAATATTAACTAAAATGAGAAAGTTTGTATGTTAAGCTCAGCATTTTTATTCAATTAAGTAAAAACACCTAACAAATTCTCAGGATACGTTGTATTGTTTACGTTTAATTTTTTCCCATTATTCTAGAACTTTCACTTGAAGTTTTTATGCTTTGAGCAGAATTCAATAAAAAAAAATAAAAGCAGTGTTTATTCAAACAAAAACTATTTCAACCAGTACTTCTAAAATCGTGACAAAAGAACGCATTTAAATGTAGTATACGTATGTACATGATTATGTAGAACACATTCCAGATATTATATTATATATTTATCTTTTTGTTATATAAAAAAAGGTTTTAAAGTAGAGCAGCACAACGTTGTCCTCTAAATTCTTATTTTTTGTCATTACAATGAGTAGACTAATAAATAAGTCAAAAAAGTGGAAACTAAAATTTAACTATTTAGTAAAATTTTATTCAAATATTTTTTTTTATACGTCAACAATCTTGTTGAAAAAAAAAAATATGTTTGTCATTTTATTTTTAAGCCATTGTAACAATATTATTGGTATCATCATGTGCTGATAGCAATAATATTAATTTTTTTTTCAACAAAGTGACAGGAAATGTAAAGTTTGACATAAATACCTTGCCACGGTTTAAATTTATTTAGAAAATGTTGGCAAAATCATACTAGTCATTATAAGCGAAAGTTTTAAGTGTAATCTAGGAAATCAACTGGGGTTTAGCCGATTTCACCTCAGTCCAAGATTACTTACGGCAATGATCTTGTAACCGCCAAATACAGATTTAGAATTTCTTAGTAATTTTATGGATTTTTTATGCTTTAATATACGAAAATGATTTTAATGCTTTGTATTTAAAATGTCATTATAACTAAGAAAAATCAAAATATTAAGAAACATATTCAACATTTCTCGTAGCAGGATTTGTACCTGTGACTCTTGGAAACCATTGAAGCGCTCTAACACGAACACTTAACCTACTCATATGTTCTTATAGAGCCACGTCGATCATACGTTTGTTTCTTATTTTCTTTGACAGCGTTATAGGTCGTTAGCTCTCACATTGGGCTGGGAGAAAAAAGTATAAGCAGAATAGATACTTGTCGCCTATTTTAAAACCATTGTATATTGTAAGAAAATACCAATCCCAGCACGTTATCTTATAAGTTATAGAAGAAAATCATATCTACATATTTTTTAAGATGTATATTTATAATTATATATACCGTGACTGGAGGCCAGTCGTGGCGCAGCGGCATTAAGTGTGACTGTAAAACCGACTGGTTGTGGGTTCGATCCCCACTAGAAGAGATGAAATATTTACTTAAATTTATATTTCAATTTCTTCGCTCTGGTGTCGAGGCTAAGCGCGGCGGTGAGTTCTGCCACTCAACACGTAATACCTCCAGAATTTGGCAGAAAGTGGGGAACGGAGTGTTATAACACTAGGTTCCCTCTGCCTACCCTGCTGTGTGCGGGATACAGCGTGAAGCTGATTTTGATTTATACTGTCAACTGATTTTGATATATACTGTCAACAAAGTTAAGAATATATATAAATGCATAGTTTAAAATTCTTTTAAAGTCACCAATATTAAAACTCACGTATATTATGTATATTATATTATGTGTATGTATGTGTGTACATAAATAAATGATGTATGTACGTATTTTTATAATAGGATTATGAAGCTTAACAGTTTTTTTTTGGTTAAACGCATTTATCTAAGGTACTATTGCTTTATACGTATATGTTTATAAACGAGATATCATTTTCAAGTGAATAATGAGTTTTTGGTGAATGGCTAGCTTTATTCTAAATTTGGTAGTTACGCCCACATCGACATGTTATCCGTTCTATTCTGTACCATTTATAATGTTGGGTCATATTCTAATATCTAACAATATCATGAATGAATACAGTACTGTTTATATATAGATACAATGTTTAAGTAACAATTTATTTTTTACTATTATTATTTTAGCAAAGTAGACGAAGGCAGCAGAGGGAACCCGAGAATCTCTAGTGTTCAGACACTCCGTGCCCCATTAAAATACCGTTCCCTACTATCCGCCAAATTCTAGAGATGTAGCGTATTGAGTGGCGGAACTCAACGTCGAGCTTTGCCTTGTTACCAGTGCAAGGAAATGAAAATATTAAGCATTTCATTTCGTTCTATTCATATTAATGCATGATTTGTTAAACAAATATTAATATTATATAGGTTCTCCTCAATTTCTTTTAGCAAAACACGATATATGTAGAGATAAGCCTATTAGTAACCATAAAGTGAAGAATGAAAAAAAACTCGATAAATCATAGAAGATAATATGTTAAATAACAAAAAATACATAGAACAGGTAATTTCTATATTGATATAGATTTAAATATCACAAATTATACACTGTAGTTACATGCTAATCGCAACTAATCTATAAGTAATAATAATATTTGCAAAATCATGGCGTAACTCTCACTATCTTGGTATCGAAAGTGAAAACACGAGGAAACTAAATATTATCGTTTCTTAAGGAAGCCGTTATTGTTTACTTTGTAATGTTACACTATGAAAGCTAATGTCTTTATTAATGTATGACATACATTCGATGTATTAAATGAACCTAGTTTCTTTTTAATTTTCGTTAAATATTTTTTTAATTTTGAATATATATCTTACGAATATAAATTAAATTATTTTTTGTATATCATCATACATATAGACATAAAAAAAATATATAGGTCTATTTAATTTGTCTATGAAAAAAAATCACTAGAAAAATGTTCAGTGAATTTAAAAAAAAAATACTAACATAAATATAAATTATTTAAAAAATAATAATAGCTAAATGAGCATTTTACTAATCAAATATTTTAACATTTTAGTTATAACAAACTTCTTTATCTGAATTTATGTAAAATTATCTGTATTTTTATATTAAAAATAGTAAAATGTTATAAGTAAGTATGCTTTTGCTTGTTACGACTTATAACTTGAGAACTTTTGCGACTAAAGTAGCCTATTGTAAGTAAAGTAAAAGATTAGTAAAAAATGGGATTGAATTCACATCAAGCATTCAATCGATCATTGTACTAAGTTCTAGTCTACACATAATACTCTTTTTGTAACCTTCAGTTTATTATTATCTCATTCTATGAAAAGTATATATTTATGATATATTAATTTATTGAATTAGAAATATTTTTCCTTTTCGTATATACCTAAATAAAATAAATAATAGTACTATTAGTAGGATAGTTCCCACAGTTTCAATATCACAAACTGGCTTCACTTGACCCATGGATCAACCAAAAGGTCTACTCTTAACAGTGAAGCGTGTTCTTAACATTAAAATTTAAATATTTGTCAAAACTATATATTGCTATAATATAGTAAATATGTATAAAAAATATAAGTTATAATTTTAAGTTTAGTTTTTTTTATAAATGTTATTAAGCGACATGTAGAAAGCTTTTGAAAAAAGAACAAATAGTTGGATAATTAATTATTATAATACAGTAAAATAGCCTAAAACGCATAGAAATCTGGTCTAGAACCACCGAAAATAAATACCACGAACACATAACACAATCACTAAAATTGTAAAGGAAAATCCAAAAAAAAAGAAGATAATTAATTAGTAAAATCCCGTATGCGTTCTGAAACCACAGATCTACACTTAATTTCGATTTTGACACTTACGTAAATTTTGGCGGTCATTTTGTAGGTCACTTGTCAGTGTCACTTGTCACTCGCGAGACATGTGTGAGCGCGGAACGACGCGCGGCGAATGGCGCGAGCAACCTTCCACTTAATATATACCCTCCCCCCCCTAATTATTATATTAATTACGTCTAAATTTTCACTAAGCCGATCGATCTGGATATACTTCCTAGTTCTATAATCGTTTGAAAACGGGAAAATTGGTAAAAACAACAACTTCTTTATAATATTTTAGTGTTTATGTTGTATGCTTTATAAACGCTCTCCTTCCTTCTTTTGCTTGTTTTTATATAAAAATCACCTGAATTCCGCACATAGGGTAGGCTGAGGGATCCTAGTGTTAAGATACGCTGCTCCTCAGTTTCCGTCTAATTCTGGAAGCATTGCGTTGAGTAACGGAAATTAACGCCGCAATGTATAATATTTTTTGTTTTATATATAAAATTAAAAATAGTACAATATTTTATAGTAAATATCTATATATCTTTGAATATCGAAGAAAGGTCATACAGTTTGTATGACTTATTGGTCCTATTATACCCTAGACGGAAACCCACCAATACTGTAATATCTTAAATTTTCGTCTTATTCAAGAAACTGCCAATTGTTAAATTTATAGAAATAATTTAGAAATGTATATGGTTATGCTAAGAAACGTATCAAAAATTTTAATTACAGCTTAAACTGTCTGTCTGTTGAGTTTAAGATTATGTACTAAAATAATTATATTTTTTGCCTTTCAAAAAATATTTGAAAGTATTTTTTGCATTATAGCTATATAATTTTGTAAAACAGTAAGTTTTTATTTTAAAAGGAATTATTTGTGTATATTTTTTTATTTGGATACAAGAACGTTTCAAGGTAGCGGTTACGGTTGATATATTTTGGAAAGATTTTCTTAGTATTAAATATAAAAAATCCTTCACTATATTATAAAAACTGATATGTGATATGACAGATTCAAAGATTGAAAAATAATATCCCAGAGCTACTGTTATATTGAGTCATAAGTCATTTTATTACTTATATTAAATTTATAATGAAAAGTTAAATTACTGGAATATTAAGCATTACGCCAGTCGTGGCGCAGTGGCACAAAGTGTGACTGTAAACGCGACTGGTTATGGCTTCGATCCCCCTCCAAGAAATGAAATATTTATTTAAATTTATATTTCCATTTCTTCGGTCTGGTGTCTCAATATGCAAATAATTTTTTGATTAATTTATTTGATTTTGATTTATTTTTTAAACAAAATAAAAAATCTTAGTAATTAACAATATAAAATTGTTTTATTAGTCTGTCGATGTTATACATTAGCTTTCTAGTTCAGTAATCCCGGAGTAAGGCGGTCGAAGAAATTACTAGTTTTGTAATATTAACGTAATAACTCACGATTTATATTCTTAACCGTAAATGTATCAGTGAAATATATAAAATTGTTCCAGTATTACGCAAGAAATATAATAAATACAAAAGAAAAATTAGTTTCTCTTTATATCCCGCATACAGCATAGTAGGCAGAGGGAACCTAATGTAAAGACACTCCGCTGCTCACTTCCCGCCGAATTTTTAAGGCATTGCGCGTCGTGTGGTGGAACACAACGCCGGGCTTTTACCTTGAAGAGAAAAAAATGAAAATATTAATAAATAATAATTCATTCCCTCGAATGGAGATCGCACCCACAATCGTTGCGTTACAGTCACTCTTGTGCCCTTGCGCCACGACGGCTTCAATAAATACTAAAAACATATTAATTAGAATAATTAACTACTTTTTAAATATAGAACAGATTCAACTAGCAAGACTCGATTAGTATTGACCACCAAACTTCATTCATCCTAGAAATGTATCTTCTTTTCTTATCTGTATTGAGGCCAGTAGTGGCGCAGGGGCACAACGTATGACTGTAAAAACTGGTTGTGGGTTCGATACCCACTCGAGGAGATAAAATATTTACTTACATTTATATTTTCATTTCTTCGCTCTGGTGTCGAGGTAAAAGCGCGGCATTGGGTTTCGCCATTGAACACGCAATGCCTCCAGAACTCGGCGGAAAGTGGGGAACGGTGTATCTTAATACTAGGCTCCCTCTACGTACCCTGCTGTATGCAGGATAAAATGTGAAGCTGATTTTTAACCCAATCGATTAACAGTCACACTTTGTGCCCCTGCGCCACGACTGGCCTCATTTGGGCACATAACATAAGAAATTTCTAATTATACAATAAATGTAGGTATACATACATATTTCATAAGATCCACATATTTTAAGTAACGCTACAACAGGATCGGCAACAATGCGACTAAAACGCGAACAGATAGAAATTGCACAATAGAAGTACATGCATTATTCAATGGACAGATATTAGTAAGTCTTAGGCTTGCGAATCGAACCCATGGACACCATGGTTAGGTAATGAAGACGTGCAGTGTCATCTTGAGCGTGCTTTGTGATAAAACTCGTTCGAAACACTTTTTACTCTCAATCTTATATGTTGTCTGTTGTGGCGCAGCGGCACAAAGTGTGGCTGTAAAACCGACTGGTTGTGGTTTCGATCTCCACTCGAGGAGATTAAATATTTGCTTAAATTTATATTTCCATTTCTTCGCTCTGGTGTCGAGGCAAAGCGTGGCGTTGAGTTCTGCCACTTAACACGCAATGCCTCCAGAATTCGGCAGAAAGTGGGGAACGGAGTGTCTTTCACTAGATTTCCTCTGCCTACCCTGTTGTGTGTGGGATACAGCGTGAAGCTGATTTATGTTATTTTTTATTTATTCTTATATGTTTAAAAATATTCACTAGATTTAGCATGCGTGTAAGGTCATTTAAAGTAGCTTTATTTGCTTCACGCTTTATCCCGCATACAGCAAGGTAAAGAATACTCCCCAATTTTCGCTTAAGTTTCGCGGAAAGCATCATCGTGCTTTGTCTTGTTGCCAGAGCGAGGAAATGGAAATATTAAATAATTTACTTCCCCGAATAGGAATCGAATCCTCAACTGTTGCGTTTACTGTCACGGGCATTTCAATAGTTAAAAATCAGTCGTAGGTTAAAAGAAGTACTCGTTGGTATATTTTATCTCAACATATGGCCGCAATTTGAAAACGCCAGAAAGATCAGGCTGAAAACCATATTCTTTTCCCTTATCGCGTCTCCATATACGCCATAATTTGGTTAACATAGTCAGAAAAATATTTTAATTGTTAAGTTTAGTAATAACCTACTAGCATTACGCACAGATTCGTATCAGTTGTGCCAAGACAGATATATGGGGTAATAAAATGTTAAATAATATTTTTTTTTTTCAGCTTTACGCTGCATCCTCGACCCTGCGCTTTGCCTCGACACCTTAGCGAAGAAATGAAAATATAAAATATTTTATTTCCTCGAGTTGGAATCGAATCCACAACCTGTCGCCTTACCAATCATACGCTTCTGCCCCTAAGCCACAACTGGCCTCTCGAAATAACACTTTTTAATTGACAAAATCATCTAACATAATTGCTAATAAAATTCAATTTAAAGTAAACATTATAAATTAGCAAGTGGTCTTATTTGAAAAAAAAAAAGAAAAAGCAGATTATTTTTATCTTTTTAAAAACTTAAATTCGAGCTATCACATTATGATTATGTTATATAAATAATATTTTATATAACACTTAATAAAGTTAAATATATTAACGCAATAGTAAAAATTGTCACGCTCACTAACGATTTAGATCATACCGCAATTAATTACATATTTACATAAAATTTTATCTAAAGCGATGCTTGCTAAAATACTTGGCGTGTTCCAAGTAGAGTATTCGACACAACTATTTATCTTGATTTGAAATTTTTGTTCAGATTTTTTTATTAGCTTCACTCTGTATCCCACACACAGCAAGGTAGGCAGAGGGAACCTAGTGCTTAGACACTCCGTTTCTCACTTTCCGCCGAATTCTGAAGTATTGCGTATTGGGTGGCGGAACTTAACGTCGCGCTTTGCTTCGAATTATGACCGAAGTGGAAATAAAAATTTAAATAAATATTTCATTTCATGGAGTGGGGATCGAACTCACAACCAGTCACACTTTGTGCCCCTGCGCTACGACTGGCCTCATTCAAAATTAAGCGATTTTGAAAAAGAAATCTTATAACTTAAAATATTTAAAATATTACTATAGATATTACTATATTGGTATATTTGTACGTTAGTCCAATGTGCTTTCTTATATAGTGTATGTTTGTGTTGCTTTATTATATTATAATATTACATTGAGGCATTGTTGTGTTAAGTGGCGGAACTCAGCCCCGGACTTTACCAGAGCGAGGAAATGAAAATATTTTTTTTTCTTTCCCGGGTTGGAAAGTACCTTATTTTTCCAATTGAGAATTGAATCCACAATCGTCGCGCTTACAGTGGCGTACCTGTGCCTCATCACAATATTTTAATATTGATGTAAATCTAAAAGGAGCTAATAGCGACTGAATGTAAACGGGACGATTGTGGATTTGCTTCTCAATCGGAAGAAAGAACTTTCAATTTCTTCTTCTAGTTGAAGTCTTATTCGTTAATAGAAATATTTTTATATTAAATAAATCAAAAATCAGCTTCACGCCGTATCCCGCACACAGCAGGGTAGGCAGAGAGAACCTAGTTTTAAGACACTCCGTTCCCCACTTGCTGCCGAATTCTGGAGGCATTGCGTGTTGAGTGGCAGAACTCAACGCCGCGCTTAATCTCGACACCAGAGCGAAGAAATGGAAATATATATTTAAGTAAATATTTCATCTCCTCGAGTAGGAATCGAACCCACAACCAGTCGATGTTACGGTCACACTTCGTGCCGCTGCGCCACGACTGGCGCTTTTATATTATATACATATATTTTTTTATTACCGATATTATGGAAGAACATAGATTCCAATTTACTTACGCAATGAATAAGTACACCGTCATCTGTTTCACATAACATTTTTCGTAGAATTTTTTTGCAATTAGAAGTCTCAGTAGTAAATTTCTTTTTTTTAATTATGGTTAATGTTTCAACACTTTGGTGTAATATTTTAAACGATCCTTTAAATTCTATTATATATAATAATTTATATTGTAAACAATGAAATACAAACTCAGGAAACCAAAATCAGCCAACGATATGATACGTGACAAGTAGCTAGCAAAATCGTCGTAAATCATCGCACATTGGTATTTATTATATATATTATTTATTTTATACTTAAATCAGCTTCACGCTGTATTCCGCACACAGCAGGGTAGGCAGAGGGAACCTAATGTTAAGACACTCCGTTCCCCACTTTCCGCCAGGTTCTGGAGGCATTGAGTGTTGAGTGGCGGAACTCAACGCCGCGCTTTGCCTCGACACTAGACCGAAGAAATGAAAATATAAATGTAAATAAATATTTATTTTCCTCGAGTGGGGATTGAACCCACAACCAGTCGATTTTACAATCACACTTTGTGCCGCCACAACTGGTATCTATATTATCTGGCCTATATATTTTATATTTATTATTATAATAAATACAATAATAATATAATTTGAACTCTAAGCCAGTCGTTTGGCATAGGCACGAGCGTGTCACTGTAAACGCGACAGGTAGTGGCTTGATTCCCACTCGAAAAATTTAAATATTTATTATACACTATTTCAAATTCACTAAATCTCACAAAAAATGGACAAACATGAAAATGAAAAGAAAACAAATGCACCGTTTTCGGTATCAAAAGTAATTAATACTCAGTTCTTGACACCAATAAATTTGGCTTCGGTAATTCATACGTGAATGACGGAGTTAGGTTCCACCTATTGCCTAATAATATGTGTTTGCATTTAGATACTTAGATAAAAAGAGAAATAGCTTAACAGGCAGCAGGCTACTAACAAAGCTCTTCCAGCACCCCCTGTGTCACGACTGAGGACAGTTAGGGCACAAGCGTATTACCGTATACGCGACAGGTTGTGGGTTCCATCCCCACTCGAGGAAATGAAATATTTAATATTTTCATTTCTTCACTCTTAACACGCAATGCTTCCAGAATTCGGCGGAAAGTGTGGAGCGCGGTGTCTTATAACACTGGGTCTCTAGCTACCCCGATACAAGCTTGATGCAACGTGAAGCTGGAAAAACTTAGCTTTTAATTGAAAATAAGCAATTACCTAGCTTCTCGTCAGGTCTTCTTAATAGAAATGCCTTATGAGCTCTGAACTGATAATTGATTTCTAAAGGCCCTTTTTTATTATATTTTTTTACACTACATACTCATGGTCCGTACCTTTTGTTATCGTATATATGTATTTCTTTGCATTATTTATATTTGTTTAGATTTTACTTAAAAGTAGACTTACATGGAGGTCAGTCGTGGCGCAGGGGCACAAAGAGTGCCTTTAAAAGAGACTGGTTGTGGGTTCGATTCCCACTCGAGGAAACGAAATATTCATTTAAATTTATATTTCCATCTCATCTTCGCCCTGGTTTCAAGACAAAGCGTGGCATTGAGTTCCGCCACTCAGCACGCAATGCCTCCAGAATTCGGCGGAAAGTAGGGAACGGAGTATCTTAACACTAGGTTCCCTATGCCTACCGTGCTATGTGCAGGATACAGAGTGAAGCTGATTATGATAACGTAATTATATAGATACTTTTACTATATATAAACCTTTTATTGGTCTGAGTATACGTGTATATAATAAAATACCACAATATTTTCGTAGTTTGCCACTACAATAATTTAAAGTATCTGTAAAAAATACTAACAAGTAAAGCTAATGAGGTGTTCAAGAATATTTACAAGATAAAGGTGTATGGAATTAATGTCTACTGATTGTCATGTAGGATAGCTGCAAGTTTATGTAATAATTGAGATCTTAAAGGCTGGCAACGCACCTGTAGCTCCTCTGTAACTCCTCTCTCTCCTCTTTTCCATAAAAAAGAATCTTAGTTGCTTCGTTGCTGGCTTAGTGTTCAGAGGGCTTGGATGATTTCCAAGACAAGTGGGTTCAAGTTCCGCTACTTTCTATATTTTTATAAATATTCTAAAAAAAATGCTATATTAGAATACTATCCGATCCTAAATGTCCAATAAAGCGCAAAATTTAGTGCTATTTAAATAATTTTCCAATGTATTTATATGTATCTGCGTCCGACTACTTACTTCGCAGAATTTTCAGAATTTACGAAAACAGTCAAATATTTCGCTACGAGGGAGTTATATTTACAATCTAGCGTTAACATCTGTATGACTAAGAAAAAAGACACGACTGAGAACGGAACCTATGACCTCCACAGTCTGATGTTATCTAATACAAAAAAGGTAATATTACTTATAGTTAGAACTAGACATTGAGTAGTAACCGGATATATTTAATTTGAGTGTCGTCCGCGAGTGTCTATTGTTTTCATTTCACTTTCGCCACAAAGTAACGTTTCAAGGTCGCTTTGAAATTGAGCTTTTATATTTTATATGGTAGATATATCTAAATATTCTTGTAACATTTAAACTGTATATAATTTTCTATAAACATATATGTATCTATATATTAATAAATGACTGACAGACAATGCATGGCCATGAATCCTATGAAGTATAGAACTTTGAAATTTAGTATGTGCTTGGTTCCTTGAATAGAATAGGGGGGCACTAAGAGAGGAGTGTTCGAATTTAACGGGAACGGGGAAAAATTCTGTAGCCAAATTATCATTTTTCGTAGTAGAATACACACAAATATAGACTTCTCAAGTTATGTTAGCATTGTTGTTAAAGAGATTGTTTTCTAATAAAAAAAAACTGGACAAACACGAGTCAGTTAGCTTAGCCAGAGTCTTTCATCTGATACCTTACTTGAACTAGCGGCTTTAATACTAAATTTTGCCCCCCTTTTAAGGTTATTATTTAGGATTTAACGATAAATGTATAGTTTTCAGATTTTTTCCTGAACTAATACTACCTGTAGATGCTAGCTACCAAATTTCATAAGTTTAAGTCAACAGGAAGTATCCTATTCATTTTGATCCCCTTTATAGGTCGAAATAACCTTTTTTGCGATAGTTTGTATCTTTTTTTTTTTAAGTAAATGTTTTCAGGAAATTATTAGGCTGTAGACTTGGGTAAATGGTTTGAATTTCAACTCGATATCTTCAAGTGCTCCTGAGATAAAAGCTCTTGACAGACAGGCAGACAGACAGACAGACAGATAGACAGACAAATGGACAGACAACAAAGTAATCTTATAAGGGTTCCTGTTTTTCCTTAAAAGCTATAGAACCCTAAAAATTGACAATATTTGAAGCAAACTCTACGCTCTATCATAACTTTCATTGCATACACTTCATCAATATGGAACAAGCGAGTGTCGATGTCTTGGAATTTTATATAAGTACACTGAACTGTACGACAATGCAAGGCCGAGTGAGGTCCGGTTGCCTATACACCTATATATATGACTCATATTATATCCTACATACACTTGAATATTTAAAAAATACTAATAAATAAAATATTCACTGTTAATAATAATATGAAAATAAATCAGCTTCAATCAGCCGCACGCAGCAGGGTAGGCAGAGAGAACCTAATGTTAAGACACTCCGTTCCCCACTTTCTGCCGAATTCTGGAGGCATTGCGTGTTGAGTAGCAGAACTCAACGCCGCGCTTAACCTCGACACCAGAGCGAAGAAATGGAAATATAAATTTAAGTAAATATTTCATCTCCTCGAGTGGGGATCGAACCCACAACCAGTCGGTTTTGCAGTCACACCTCGTGCCGCTGCGCCACGACCGGCCTCAAAAATTTTTAAATTCTTTTGCTTTGGCCTTTTTAAATTATTTTGCCTTAATATTTTAATATTTAAAAGTATTGAGAACGGAGTATCTTTCCACTAACTTAACTGTGATCTAATCAATATAAGAAATGCTAAATAACTCTAGTAGAGTAATCTAACACGCAAGGCCAAATTCTTATTTCGCATTTTTGTATATAAAACTGACACATTACTTAGTAAGTTTCTTCATTATTATTATTAGAGGCCAGTTGTAACTAAGACAAGCGCGCGACTACAAACGCGACAGATTGTGGATTCGATTCCCAATCATAATATTCTTCATATTTCATTTTTTTATTTATTCGCTCTGGTAACGTAGCAAAGTGCTGCGTTGAGTTCCATCACGCGACACGCAATGTCTCTAGAATTCGGGCGAAAATGGGAAACGAAAGTTTAATGGAGAACGGACTCTCTTAGCGCAAGGTTCCCTCTGCCTTGAAACCGTGAAGTAAAAAAAATATTATTATTATGCCGTCACAAAATAGCGGCAAATCACTGTATGTTTAATTTATAGTAACACTTTTGTAGCACCTTCAGATTGAAAGGATAAAAAAATTTTATTAGTTTTGTCTACTTTGCACGGAACTATATTCCGTCCATTGTACTAAAAATAATGTTATAATATAGTGTAACAAATGTTGCAAACGTGAACGTGAAAAAAATGATACTTCAATTTTTTTTATAAGTATAGATATCATTTAATTTAAATCCATACATTATGGCTTAGGAACATTGAAAGAACGAATTGAATTATCTATATACAGGTGGAAGTGGTCAGCGCCACTTTAAACCACAGTTTTAACTACTCTATAAAAGCCTAATAAAATTATATTTTTTTTACACTAAGTTATGGAATGTCTTAATACTAAGTTGCCTCTTCTTATCTTGCTATATGCGGGATACAGGTGAAGCTAAAAAAATGCAAAAAAATAATTAAATTTAAGATCATGGCGCAGCGGCACAGCGCAGCGTCTGACTAAAAAAGCGATGGTTGTGGGTCCGATTTCCACTCGGGGAAATAAATTATTGTTCAAATGTCAACACTCCGAGAAAAGACAAAACTTGGCGTTGAGTTCCGCCACTCAACACGCTAATTTTGCGAAAACAGAGCAACGAAGTGTCCTAATACTAGATACATTCCAACCTGCTGTATGTAGAATACAGCGTGAAGCAAAAAAATAATAATTTTATTATATTTATATTAAAGAAAACCTTTTTGTAAGTAGGTCAAATCAATTCATGCATTACACTTAAGACGGTAGCCTCTAGAGATGTTAATAGTTTGCAATTTTATACCGTAGAGATTTGAACGGCTATTCACTTTCTGACGTATTACTTGAAATCACTTTGGCCATGAAGTACATATAAAGTATCAATGGCACTATGTGTGTAGTAGTCGCCTTTTTAATAGTAGGTATATAGGTAGGTACCTATACAAATTTGTGTATTTTCTGCCATATTTACCTTGGGATATAAATAAAATTGAGATTGAGGCCAGTCGTGGCGCAGGCGCAAGCGTGTAGCTGTAAACGCGACACGTTGTGGATTTGATTCCCACTCGAAATATAAATTTAAGTAAATATTTCATCTCCTCGAGTGGGGATCGAACCCACAACCAGTCGGTTTTACAGACACACCTCGTTCCGCTGCGCCACGACTGGCCTCTTTGATTTGATTTAATTTTGATTTTTTAATATTTTTTTATTTGTTTGCTCTGCTGTCTCTCTGCTTCACAGGCAGCACATAATGTCTCTAGAAATCGGCAGGAAAAAATAGGTCTTTCATTTGAGCCTCCAACCGCAGATGCATTTTAATACGACGGCATCATGTATTTTTTACACGCTTTTATTACGTAAAATCTTTTTTTAAAGTGTGACGTTACGTGTTATCCACACACAGCAGAGTAGGCAGAGGGAACCTAGTCTAAGGACATTCCGTTCTCCATTTTCCGCTGAATTCAGAAGGCATTGCGTGTTAAGTGGCGGAACGCCGCGCTTTGCTTCGACACCAGAGCGAAGAAAAGAAAATATTATTTTTTTCATTTTCTCAAGTGGAAATTAAACCCACAACCTGTCGCGTTTTTAGTCAGTCGCACTTTGTGCCTCTGCGCCACTAGCCTCACTAACAACTCTATAAGTAAATCTAAGAATCTGGACTACACGCTCTGCTAATTGTTTTATCATTATAAACACACACATGTCAGATGACAATACACTGATACTGTCCAGCTGGTCCGATGTTGGAATTGGAAGATGGCTGATGGAGTCTTGGACTGCTTACTAGATACACATATTAAATTGACATATTAACTCGTCATATTTATGAGATCTGTTGAAAAAACCTTTTTTTTTTTAAATATTAAAACAATCTGCTAAGGGAAAGTCAAGGTCAATAATTGTAGTATTTTATTAATATTACTCATCGCACCTACTTGATATACTTGTTTATTTCATAAAATATAATATTTAAAAAAGTTGTAATATTATGAATTCTTTTGAAAATAAAGTAATGGAAATAAGAATACAGAAGCGACATCTGCCGCAGACTAGAAAACTGCTTTAATTTTATTGTAAAAAGTTTACAACATATAAAAATATTCCGTAAAGTAATTTAAATGCTTTTTAAATATTTGCTCGTTTCCCACGCTCTATTACTAACATATTAGTTTCAAGACAAGGCGTGGAATATCGGACTCGTGACAGTTACTTTTTATATAAACACAATTTATTAAATCTAATAATTTCTAAATACCACTGATGATTTTAAGGGTTGTGACAAAAAAGCGATTTTTTCGCTCTGAGAGGTATTAAAGTAACGCTGTAAATGTAAAGTAAGCTCCTCAAGAATACAAAGAAATAACTTTATCTAAACAACTTTATCTAATCAACTCCATAAAGCAAAAATTATACTTACATATAATATTAATAGTTAAATAAAACTACATTAATATAACATCAAAAAATCTTTACTTAAAACTAATTTTATATCCCAGCGTAGCAGAATCGAATGCAAATTTAATGACATCGTAATTTGACAGTTAAGTAAGTAATGCAATGACAGATGTCAAAGTACCAAATCGAGGCAACTGCATTCGTTATTCAGCCCGTATCACTGTTGCGATAGTTACGGGCACCGAAACGAATATCTTACCACGAGCTGCATTACAATAGATTCTTGCGTTTTTGCCATTTTAACCTTTATTCTGAAAGTCTTTAGGGTTTTTTTTTTAATTTTTTATCTTCATGTGTGTTTGCATTGCTTCAATATTTGGCTCCAGATATGTCAAGGACTGTTGCAAATAACGCTTTCTTTGAATAAACATATGAACGTTACGATGAGCTGATTTATTTTTTGGCGTACCGTACAGGTTATGACAGTATACAAAATAAGTCATAATATATTAAGCAAAAATATAAGGAATATAATATTTTTGCGATAGTTGATAAGCATCTATCTCTACATGTAATTATTGATAAATACTCACATATTTTTGGCTACAATTTTTTTTTCATCAAGCGAGATACTGGAGAAAACATAAAATTAAAACATTTTGTAGTCCTTTCTTTTTTATTCAACCTGGCCGGAGCGACCAAAATGTCTATGGCGATCGAATGACAATTAAGACAAATATTGAAACCCAACAGCTTATTTACAAAAAAATAAACATTTCTGTCACTATTTCTAGAAATCATAACTATTCAGTAATAAAAGAAGATTATTTTCATTTCCCCGATCTGGTAATAATATAAAGTACAGCGCTTAGTTCCGCCACCCAACACGTCATATCCCGAAAGTTGGGTCGAGAGTGAGGTGGGAGAGTATCTTAACCAGATTTCCTCTGTTTACCCTGTAATATAAGGGATACAGATAAAAAAAGATCACTAAAATTATATAAATGAATATTGCAGCCATCTAAAAATAGAGCCCACCTCAATCAGGTCAAACTTATTGATAGATTGCCTTCATACGTGCATTTAGAATACTACACCTGCAACTTTGACCACGACTGTGTTTAGGTCACATACTTATTGTAAATGATATGTCTAAATGTAATAAGCTATCAACTTGTAGCTTAAAATTTATATAATCGTTTTATTACTTTTATGTAGCAATTTGTGTATGTAGAGGCCAGTCACAGCGCGCGGCACGAAGTGTGACTATAAAACCGACTGGTTGTGGGTTCGATTCCCACTCGAGGAGATGAAATATTTACTTAAATTTATATTTCCACTTCTTCGCTCTGGTATCGAGGCTAAGCGCGGCGTTTGAGTTCTGCCACTCAACACGCAATGCCTCCAGAAATCGGCAGAAAGTGGGGAGCCGAGTGTCTTAACACTAGGTTCCCTCTGCCTACTCTGCTGTGTGCGGGAGCGTGAAGCTGATTTAATTTTTTAAATTTTATGTAGCAATATATTGTGTTGTTAACGTTATAAGTATAATTACACCTACCTACATCATATATTTTTTAGCTATACACTGTATCCCGTATACAGCTATTCAGGTAGACGGCATCTCGTGTTAAGACATTCCATTTCTCACACTCCGCCGAATTCTCAGGACATAGTATAGGACGTAGTATTGGGTGGCCGACGCAATGCTACGTTTCGCTTTAAAGAAACCGACAAGCGCGGCGCTTCACGCACTAGATGCTAGTTGCCAATTTTCTTTTCTTTAAAAGGTAGGGACCCTAAAAAATTATAAAATTCACTCCCTTGTAACACACTTGCACCACTACGTCACAACGGCTTCAATTATTAATTATCAGACTACTAAAATATATATTTTTTTACAAGTTTCCATTTTCCAAAGATTTTTAGTAAATACAAAATCATTTCATTTCACTTTCTGTTTCCGTTCTGCTCAGAATAAATATATTATACTTTCAATCTAAATATATACTTAATAATAAAATGTATTTTAAAATGTTAATTGTATTAAGTACAGGGTGTTTTATTAAACGTTGACTGTATCGTTATCGAAGGCTATAATAAATTTAAAGCTACAAAAGGTCGTTTCTCATTTGCATGATAATGTTCAAGCAGATGCGCCCACGCATTTAAATACTCTCGATAATGTTACTTAATTTGTGCTTTATTTATATTTTTCAAGTATCTCCTCCATCTGACGGGGTGGAAAAATTTGGTGATTAGGCATTATGTCGTCAAATTTAATTGTTTTTTGTTTATTGGGAGGAACAAATTATTTTTATTTTATTGCTCTTGTAGAAAAAATGCGGCATTCAACCAGAATGTCTCGAATTTGGGTATAAAATGGATCTAATCTTAACACTACGTTCCCTCTGCTTCACGCTGTATCCCGCACACAGCAGGGTAGGCAGAGGGAACCTAGTGTTAAGACACTCCGTTCCCCACTTTCAGCGGAATTCTGGCGACATTGCATGTTGAGTGACAGTGCTCTACGCCGCGCTTAACCTCGACACCAGAGCGAAGAAATGGAAATATAAATTTAAGTAAATATTTCATCTCCTCGAATGGGGATCGAACTCATAACCAGTCAGTTTTACAGTCACACTTCGTGCCGTTGCGCCACGACTGGCCTCAAAAAAAGGTTCCCTCTTCATATACTATATGTGACTAGATCAAGATAATGAAAATAAATTATTTATAAATATTTCTTCAAGTGCAACTCGAATCAACAATATATAAATATGTAATATAAATTAATGAATTATTAATTTACTCATATAGATTGTTTTATTATTATTACACAAAATGATGATCTTTTCAATTTAATTAAAAAAAAGACCACATCCACAGCTTTGACCTTAACAAGAATATTCGTGGCAACATCTTAACGAGATAACAAAAAGATAACATACGATTGTACAATTCTTTAAAAGTAATAAATTTCCCGAAACACGCTCACTAGATAAAACGAAAGGGAAAAAATTAAGTTTATTTATATTTAAGCTTCTTCGCCACCCATGTTCAATTAGTAATGAATTTAAATTTGAATTTTTACTGAAAATTTTAATTACCAGGCTTAAACCTGTGAGCGGAGAGGACTCGCGGGCTCTACGCAGAACTCACAAGAGTAAACTGCATACTAAATTTCCACCAATAAATAGTCAGGCAGATAAGACTGAGCGAGCGATCTAGAGGAGTTGAATTTTAATAATTTTAGTTCTTTGCCAATCATTTAGATATTTCAAATTATTTCCAAAAAAATATTTAAAATCTGTCATAATACTAAAGTGAAACTTTTTCAACAAAGAAAAATAATCTGTCAATCTTTCATTGAAGTTGAAATTGACACCCACCGTAAAAACTAACCAAATCACGCAATAATACTTAAAATGTGATAAATAATAATAGTAAAATCAAACCAATCATGTAACTGCAAATTAAATAAAAATAAACGGTTACATCAAATATGACAAAATATGACCGACCCTGCCCCAAAGAAAGCTAGTCTAAACATAAGGAATAAACATATAGACGCTGTTAACAAACCTTTCGTGAAAATATTCAATAAAGTGAAAAGAAACTTTAAGCCGAATGTACGTAAAGTAGCTACTGATGATTGGCGTAATATAGATGCTCAGATTTGCAATATTGTGGCTTTGACTGGAGCTATCGTTGTAACCTTAGTAATATTGAGGTCTTTGTACCTAATGTATATAAAATCTGAAGAAACTTGAATAAGGTAGTGTATATTTAGGGTTCAGTGAGAAATGTCACTAGGACTATTCATTGCAGGAAATTGGGCTTGACATATTATTTGCTCGATAATATTCTAAAAATTGTGTTTTATACTATTTGTATAATAATAATACAATGGATGGCTTGTACCGTGAATCGTTAGTGGTTTATTATTGACAATTTAAGTGTTTGTCAGGCCTAATAGAATAAAACATAGAGACAGATATCGCGTTGCAGGCAGCGGAACTCAGAGCAGTGCCTGGGACCTGAGATCAAAGTGTAGGCTTAAGGATCCCCTTTAAAATGCGTTTTAACGTTTGCCTCCACTGTCTCAACTCAGAATTCTTCTCTTTATCTAACGATATTTGAAATGATATAATTGCATTTAAATAGGTGGAGACCAGATTGATATTTCATTAGACTCATTTTGCTTAGGTACAGGTATTATGCGTTAATTGCGTAAAAACCATTTAGTATCTAAAAGAAAAACAGGATCTAGTATCTAATTCAAACACAATAATTTCATCGTCATGGCGCAGGGCACAAACCTGCTACTATAAACGCAACGGTTGTAGGTATGATTCCCACTCGGTGCAGTGAAATATTTAATATTTTCGTGTCCTCGCTCTGATGGAGAGGCAGAGTGGAGCGTTGAGTTCCGTCACTCTATACATAATGTCCCGATAGCAATACCGCTCCTGCTATTATACGGGATACTAAATGAAGCTATAAATATATATTTAATAAATCAGCTTCAAAATTTTATTTTCTTAGTTAAATATGTAATTTTTTTTCAGAAATTACTCCATAAAAACATGCTAATACTGAAATATTATCACAAATTATCATAAATGTTTTACTCGCGGCCAAAAAGAAATAAGCTGTATCGTATAAAAAGGGCTATATATTTGAAGACAACGGGAAAGAGTAGCGCATTTAATTCACAAATCGCCGACATAGTTGTATGGACCGGAGTACTGTTTCTTATTTTACTTCTGTTAAGGGCACTCTATTTGAAGTACGTGAAAACACAATATAGTGAATCTGAATCATGCATTTACCGAATTCGATGATGTTTGGTCCAAAATGTAATATTTAGTTGTAATAAATGATGTAACATAATACATTAGAATTTACTTTTTATTTTTTTTTTGTAATTATTATTGCCCATTTTCTTAGAAAACGATTAATGAGACGTATGAATGTAGGTGTCTTTATTTCTGCGAAGTGCGTACTTTATACTGAAACTGAGTAAATCTTTTCCTACTTTAATGAAACTGCTCATAACATTATATGTATAAGTAAACCTAAAATTTTAACAGTCAGAACATTAGCAACAAAAAATAATTTAATATAAACTGTTGTCAAATAAATTTGACATATTATTATACTTACCCTCCTAAAAAAGCTTATGATTATTAAATAATAATATTATTATTAAATTTATTGATGTGAATGATTAATTAATATGTACCTAAATGTTATGTTTTTACATAAAACTTGAAATTGAATAACGTTCCCTTGAACTTTAAATGTTTCCGTTATAATTAGTCTAGAGTGCAATTGATTAGTTTTTAAGCGGAAGCTAAATGTCATCATAAACTACATTAACATTGGATAAGTTAATATTCTTTATTTATTTATTATGATATAATTATTGACTTCCGCCATTTAATATGCAATATTCTAGATATTATCGTAGTAATAGGCGAAAAGCTTAGCACGGAGAGTCCCAAAGCTAAAATTAAAGAACAGCAACGGAATAGCAGCAATAGTTTCAACCTTATTGAGGGCTACGTTTTTTTTTTTATTTATTTATTTATTGATTAATACAAAATTTGTTACCGAAACCTAATTTGCGTTAAATTTTCCTATTAAGGGATTTTTATAGTAAAATTAAACGCAAAACATCATAATATGTAATCATCATTATGAGTGGTATAAAAATATTGCATAACAGGATTTGAATTCACAACAATGTAGATACATATTAGCATATGAAAATTGCACAATGAAGTCTTTCAGTCTTATTTCTAGTAATATATTTAAGTTTCACTCTCGGCAGTACCTCACCGTATATAGTTTCCTAGATCGGGCAAAGGGAAATAATTCATTCTCAGGAGCTCAAGTAGATTTTTGACATTGCATTTACTGTCAGATGCAGCCGTAGCATAGCTTCAAAATATACATGTAGATATATATAACTTAGCTTCGTGCTTTCCCTAGCGGGGAAGTAAGAGAGGACGGAGCACCAAACACTACGGTTATAGCATTATATAGGACAGTTATTAATAAAGCAATAATTTGCTTTATACATATTCTTTTAACTTTTATGTAAATACTACTTACAACTTCTGTACTTTTCATTTTTTTTTGATTAGTCATATAAAAAAATATTCCTTACGTATTTAGCCGGATATACAGACCGTATAAACATCTATAGGTGGTGAGGCATGAGCTATATATTTGTGCGAGTGATTAAAAAAGTAGAGCTAGAAAAAAACCTTGAAAAATAAAGTTTATTATTAAAAAATATACAAAAATATTTTCAACTTAAAAATATATATATCAACGCCTGATGCAGTATCATCATTCTTCACTCCTTGGTTACATCAGCAAAATAAAAAAAATATGAATATGAAATAAACATATGAATATTCAAACCATATCTATATTTAACTACGTACGTATAATCTAAGCTTTATTTTTTTATTGTTTTTTTATCGAAGACTGACTCATTCAATCTAAATATTTCAAATGTTTGACATGTTTTGTACGGCTTAATAATATCCTTAGAATTTGTTGGATTGTACCTCTCCGACTACCTCTGAGTCATAACGCTATCATTGTTGCAATACTGGTCAAATCAAATAACCTTTGCAAGTTTGCAACTAAAACAGGGCGGTGCAGTGGGAGTTTGATAAAATAATACAAGAAATGGTGATAAATGTGAATTTAGAATAATTTCCACATCTTCTATTTGAGAAGTACAGACAGAATATATATTTATGTGTGTGTGTAGGTGTGCTTGTGTGTACGTGTGTGTGTGTGTGTGTGTGTGTGTGTGTGTAATATAAATATATATACTGTCAATATAAAACAGTATTGAATTCTGATTGACTAAAAAAAGGTGATGTGAGCAAGACAAAAAAGTACGAGAAATGGCGAAGTCCTGAGCTAAATACCTAATGACTGACTACCTTTTCAAATAGTAATATAAAAAAACATAACATTCTTTAAATAAATAGATATTACATATTGACCATTTCATAATTTGTTATTAAAAAAAATATTTATTTTCATTAAATGTAAATATATCTACGAGTTCTACGGCACGATTTTTTGAATTACATTTTGACGTATTGATAAACACCTTGACCAACAATAAGTAGTGACGCCCACTTCTTTGTGTGAAGTGTCGGTTTGTAACCTTAATGTCAGTTTCTAAGAATTAAAAATAATAGAAAATCTTAATTTATATATGTATGTATCTAGATGTAAGTTTAAGCACGTGTAACGTTCATCAAATGTCTATCAGAATTATAATTGAAAAAAAATATACCTCCTTCAAAGACCAGTCAGGTGAGAAGGAAAAGTATATCTATATTATACGTGTCCTGTCCGGAAATGCATATATTTATGTATATGGTTACTACAAAAGGCGCTAAATCCATTTAAATGATACTTGGACTATTCTCCTAGTTGAGATACTCGGATATCTGATTATGTTAAAAAAACGATAATATCTTGAATTTGTGGACAAATGTACAAATATATCTTAAAAAATTAACAAGTGCTTGAAAAACTTAATAAATATTAAGTTCTTTGATGTCTACCCGTGAGCACGGACTACTGCAAAGTGTTCGAAACGCCGGGTTTTCAAAAATATATAATCTTAAATATTAGCAAATTAATCCGGTTAATATAGTTTCATTTGAAATGAATAAATATTGCTTATTGAAAGGCAAAACACAACGCCACATTTTTCTTCACCAGATAGGAATTTAAACATTATGTACAGTCCCTAGTCACCTGTGGCACAGTTTGCGAGGCTTAAGCTGAGCTTTGCTTGCGTGCTTTAGTTTATTATTAGAAATCAATATAAAATTTTCGAACTTAAAAAAAATATTATTTCAACACGTGTACGCTGGACATTGTTTCCTCATATTTTTTACTGTCGTCTGATGCGTCGATTGCGTGCGCTTTTTACAATATTTTTTATTTTACTGATTGGTCACATACATTTTTCAATTATGAATATCAAATAATAAGAATAATATATGATATAAGACGCGGCTGTCAGTGGCTTATATAGTCCGTTTACCCTTAAAATACGGGACCGTAAAAAGTAGTATAAACTGGTTTAGACCAAGCAAGTGACGTCGCATCTACACTATAAATGAATATTCACACATATGCAAAGCTCACCTTAGACCTCGTGGACTGTAAAACATCGAGAAATTAATTCTGAAAAGTGTACCACTTAGACAATAACCAGCAACTCGTCTTAGTTTTATTTAAGCATCTAAATGAATATATGTATTTCTATGAATACTCTCAATATTTAATCATATTTTAAACATAAGAAAATTTTATACTTTGTGACTCCATGATGATGACATAAGAAGATTTTGTACTTTGTGACTACATGATGACATGTGCATATTTAAAATTGAAACGACATATTCTAAAATTATTTTCAACTCGCTCTTGACTAAATTCTTATATACCTAATTTAATTTACAAAGTTATTGTGTGTATGCAACGATGCTTAAACGAAAAAAAACAATGGAAACATGAATTGTTGTTAGAGGTAAAGATATCTTTAAATGGCAATTAAAATTTACAAGATGTTATCTTGAATAACCGTCACTATACATAAACGTTGTTTGTAGCTGCCGTCATCTATCAATTATTCAATATTTTTAATAAGTAAGATATTGTAACTATTTTTTCAAAAAAAAATAATAAAAATTAAAAGTATTTAATAAACTTTTAGTATTATAGGTATGCGATGTGCACGTTGAATATTCCTCATGTGAGAGAATATTCACCCATATTTGTTTTAATATTTTATCTTTACCTAGGTGGTTTTTAAATAGCATGCATTGGGAGAGGGAACCTAGTACTCCGTTCACCGAACACCGCCTTACTTTCGAGATATTGTGCGTTGGAAGCGGGAGCGGGATAATGGAAATAATTTAAATATAACCACCTCCCCGAGTGAACTTCGAACCCACAATCATCGTAGTTACCAACATTAAGACGCTGTCTCACTGCGCAACATCATTCAAATTAAACTATACAACTAACATGATTTAAATTATAGATTTTTGTAATAGTAAAGAAAAGTTTTCTCAAATGACCTATAAACTACTGCCTACGTTGAACTGCCTACAAGTATTTGTAACATTACGTAACAAATTATATCACTAAGCCCTAATTCAATGTTGTAAGAAAGAAAGCCAAATCCTTAAATAGAGTTCAAAACGTGGCATGCATTGATATTATCACGTTGCTGCCAAAATTATGTAGGCCGGTATGATTCAGGGCACACCAAAGAGCGGGCTGGCCCTTCAAAAGCTATATTTATGTTTCTTTAACAATATTTTTAAATACAGATTAAAAAATTGAGAACTATACGTAAAGATGTATTTTTTTTAACTCTTATAGTCTCCATTTCCTAAAATAGTTATTGCAAGAGTTATATTAATATTATTAAGTCTTTAGTTTTAGTTTTAGTTCTTCCCTTGTCCCTGGAATCCGAGGTTGAGAGAA
Organism: Heliconius erato x Heliconius himera; assembly: GCA_013421005.1. NCBI lineage: Eukaryota > Metazoa > Arthropoda > Insecta > Lepidoptera > Nymphalidae > Heliconius > Heliconius erato x Heliconius himera. The sequence goes on from JAATLQ010000881.1 coordinate 109,930, forward strand.
GATGGTTGGTACCTAGAAAACAAAATCTAGATTTAAAGTAATCAGTGGCATAAGGATGGAAAAGGATTGATGATTGACTTGATTGATTGACGATGCTGCCCAATAATAGTGAGCCATTTAAGTTGGATCATAGGATCCAAGTTCAAGCTCTGTGATGTGGTCGATTTTTTAAATGAGGAAATGAATTGAATGGCAATATTTTGCAGATGATCCTACTTAATTAGAAGAATTTGGGATAAGTCACAATAGCACGCATCGGCGTAATCAAAAAGGGAAAAGAGAAGGATCTAGGCAAGGAATATCTTTGTTTTTATAGGAAAGAGTTTTTTCCATTACAGAAAAGAATTATCTGGTAATCTCAGATATGTGAGGCGACTTAGAAAAAATACTGTCCATTGTAAGCCTCATTTTTTTTTACCGAGTTACAGAACTCCAGTCAAATCCCACCAAATACTACGAGAGATAGAGAAGATATTGGTGTTTTTGACAAGTGTTGACGACTACCGATGAGAGCGATTTGGGATTTATCCGCATTTATTGATAATCCAAATCTTCTTCTCCACAGATTGAAGATAGCTATAGCACTATGGATTTCATTGATAGATGCAGTTACGTAGATTTGTAAGTCGTCGGCATAGAAATGAAAAGGTAAGGTAATAAAATTAATAATAGAGTTAATAAAATAGAGACGAGAAGAGGAGACAGAATGCCTTGGGGAACATCGGCTCTAAGATAAGAGAAATACGAATATCTATCATTCATTCTAACGCACTGTTTGCGACCATTTAGGTAGGAGTTGAACCAGTCATTAACACCGGGAGAGATATTTATAGATTTTAAGACAGCAAGAAATACATCGTAGTCTATGGTGTTAGTGCGGTGTTAAAGCATTACAGCAATCAAGAAGGGTGGTTATACTAATTTGCTGATTGTCTATTCCTTGCCTTATGTCGTCACTGGTTGCAGTGTCGTGGGTGGAATCCTGATTGAAAAGAGTAGAGAATTTGGTATTTGGAGAGATAAGATGAAAATTGACCATAACTTAAGCTTTCTAAAACTTTTACAAGAAAAGGTAAGATAAAATCATGAGAATAGGAAGTATGATTAGGCTTAATATTTTTATAATGATTATCCTTAAATAAATAAAAGAAACTGAACAAGCGTCGGGCTCGCACACAGAGGGTTCCGTACAAAAATTAGAGATTTTGAGCTTATTCTGATATTCAAACTTAGCTTAACCAAAGCCCTTTCATCTGATACCTCACTTGAAGTAGCCGCTTTAATACCAAATTTTGGCCCCATTTTAAGGCTCTTATTTTTTTAAGATTTAACGACAATCGAGTAGTTTTCAAATTTCATAATTCTAGGTCAACCGGAAGTACCTTATTGATTTTTTTTCGCCACACAGATTTTTTATTCCCCACTTTCCGCCAATTTCTGGAGGCATTGCGTGTTGAGTGGCGGAACTCAACGCCGCGCTTTCCCCTCAACACCAGAGCAATAAGTAAAAATGAAAATATAAATGTAAATAAATATTTCATCTCCTCGAGTGGGGATCGAAGCCACAACCAGTTGATTTACAGGCACACTTTGTGCCCCTGCGCCACGACTGGCCTCCCTTCTTGATTCCTTTTATTATGTCGAATTACGATTTTTGTGCGATATAAACGGCCATAACATCTTTTTATTAAGTAAATGTAGAAATTCAATTTTTTCAGCAAATTATGAGACCGTAGTATCTGAGTATGTGGTTTGAATTTCAAATCCATATTTCCAATCGTTCCTGAAATAAAGGCTCTTGACAGACAGATAGACAGACAGACAGACTGACTGACAGACAGATGGACAACAAAGTGATCCTACAAAGATTCCCTTTTTCCTTAAAAGGTTCGGAACTCTAAAAATGAAGATGGTTTACTTATACAAACAGATATTTTTTTAAATTATTTCTTCAAGCGGCCCTAATCTTTTATATAGTTTGTATCATCTGGAACGAACGAGGTGTGTAATGCTACCAAGTGATTCATAGCAAGTAGAACGTTGATCTACTCTGAAATCTTTATATATAATAATATTGTAATTGATCCCTGTCTGTACATAGGAGATACATGAGAAAATCTGTTATTGTTTTATTTAAATCAGTTTATAAAAATAAAAAAAATATATATCAATATATAAATGTTGTCTTTAAAACGACATTGTTATTAAAACATGACAGTAAAATAGAATAGTAAATAAATAATTGTGTAGTTCAAGCAGGCGAAGATGCGGGCGGATCGCTTGTAAACATTAAAACCTCGGAATACTTTGTTGTATTAAAATAGATTTATCTTTTTATTGAAAGAATCAATTCCGTACAAAAAAGGCTAGACGCCATGGAGTAGAAATGCAAAGGCTATATAATATTTATTACCTTTTATTTAAATTAGTTTAAAAAAATTACAAGAATAATGAAACTTGATTTGCCAGTTATTGTTATTATTAAAATTATATTGTTATTTTATAGCTTGTACAATTTAGTTGCGCCAAGTGTGATGATCTTATTATATTATGTCCCTTTATTGTTGTTATCAATAATATGGTCCATATTTTTTTTGTTGTCGTACGCGATATTGGTGAGTCTCAGTCCGTCTCACTATGCTATAATATATATTACAACGTATTTTTGCTCGCTTTAAATATTTAGAGCAAATAGATCAACTATTTTATTTTTCTTTCATTTTCATTTTCACATTTCAGCAACCTGACATATATAGAATGGAAAATACAGGGTGTTTATTGCTCGCTTAATTTTTGAGATAAAAAAATATTTCAAAGAATTAATTATTATCTTAGAAGATCTTATTAGGATGAGACCAGTCGTGGCGTAGATGCACAAGGATGTGACTGTGAAAGCGACTGGTTGTGGATTTGATCCCCACTCGAAGAATTGAAATGTTTATTTAATTTAATATTTTCATTTCTTCGATCTGGTGGAGTCAAAGCGCGGCGTTAAGTCATTCAACACTTAATGACTTCAGAATTCGGCGGAAAGTGGAGAACAGAGTATCTTAGCACTATATAAGCTGTTGCCTAAAAAAGAAGCATTTTGTTTCCACTTTTGTATTTAAATTACAATTAAGAAATTTTCGACAATATAATGGCTTATAATTGTCAGTGTATATTACTATGATTACTAATCTACGTTCATCATTTTTATATTATAATAATAAAATAATAATTTCAAAATATTATTAAAATATTTAAGAATTATTAAAATATGGTAATAATATAACCGTGATTTTTGGTCAATTATTTGCTCATGGCAATTTTTATAGGTAGGCATTCTAAATGTCAAGTTAAATGTCAATTGTGTAAAAATAATGCTCAATTTACATGTGTTAATATATAAATAACACGTTATTTGTATTGTATTTGCTAATAAAATAATTAATAATCAAAAAATAATCTTTTATCAATGGGAATACTATTGGAAAAATCAGTGACTTAAAGTTATAAGCTTTAGAGTTCTTGATCAGTGAAAACATCTTCATTACTTACCGCTTCATTTATTTACTTGTCTACTTTACATTTAAATAATATTAAATTATTACTATATTAATTATATTATAATCAATAACTAAAGAAAATCAATTGTTGTTTAATTTACGGGATTTTTGAAGCAAGGCTTAAACTAATCATAAAAACATGTCGATGCCACATAGCAGTTCAAGTACAACAAGTTCGAGCACAAAACGCAAAGAAATCTACAAGTGAGTAACATTAGTAAATTTACCTAACATTTTTCTTATCTTCAATATTTAAGTGTGAAAATATGCAAAACATACTTTATAAAACCTTGACAGAAACAGTAATTATTATATTCATGTCTTTTTAACAAATTAGTAAAGTATTTTGATACATCAAATAATATTTGCTTTCATGCAGATTTTATGTAGATTTTAATATATATATTTAATATAGTAATGTTGTTACTTTTGTCTACCTTGGCAGTGGGAACTATGCCCTAAGACTCTGTTCCCCACTTTCTGCAAATTTTCAAATGTTGGATTCAACAATGCCTTGTCAAAGCAAGAAAATAAAAATAAATTACTACCCACAACAGTTACATTAAGTTAGATACTCTGCTGCTGGATATTGTGGAGTGGGCTATTTTTACTAATACAATATTAAACTTTCAATTCAAATAAAACATATGTGTAATAACTATGTGTATTTTTTACAGATATCAAGCTCCATGGCCTTTGTATTCAATGAACTGGTCAGTAAGACCAGACAAGAGATTTCGACTTGCACTCGGCAGTTTTGTTGAAGAGTATAATAATAAAGTAAGTGGTTCCAGATTTTAATTTATTATTTCTCCACTCTGGTAGATGTAGTGATTTGTCTGAGCGTTGAGTTATGCCTATCACCAAATGAGTAGAAAGTAGGAGTTGTAGTGTCTTAACAGTAGGTTCCCTCTGCCTACCTTGATAGTGTAATAAAAAGCATAAGTATGTTTAAATGTGTAAAAGTTGGTTTTTTTATATAAATGTTCTTTCTTTCTATTTGTATATTTTAAATTTAAAACATTTGAAACACTAAAATGATTTATTATTGTTTCCTTAATAACAGGTACAAATCATCTCTCTAGATGAAGAGACAAGTGAATTCAGTGCAAAAAGTACTTTTGATCATCCATATCCCACTACAAAGATCATGTGGATTCCAGATTCTAAAGGCGTTTACCCAGATTTACTGGCCACTAGTGGTAAATAATTTAGAAAATACAATTTTTACTTATATTTATAGTTTGAACAATATTGAAAAATATTCCCATTTATTTTTTAAACTTCATTGTTATGAAAATTGCTATTACTTTTTATGTTAAATCAGTTTTAATGAATAATTTTTTTTTTATATCTTATTTATTTTTATTTTAGGTGATTATCTCCGCATATGGAGAGCTGGAGAACCATACACTCTATTTGAATGTGTGCTAAATAACAACAAAAATTCAGATTTTTGTGCCCCACTCACTTCCTTTGATTGGAATGAAGTGGACCCCAATTTAATAGGGACCAGTAGTATTGATACTACTTGCACTATATGGGGCTTAGAGACGGGACAAGTATTGGGAAGAGTAAATGAAGTTTCGGGACATGTTAAAACTCAATTGATTGCTCATGATAAAGTATGCTATGTTTTTATTTTGATTATAAATTATTAAAAAAACCATGAAAGATCTCTTCAAAAGCAAAATTAAAATTCAATGATATATAGATGCTGGTCGTGGTGCAGAGGCACAAAGTGTGACTGTAAAATGGACTGGTTGTGGGTGCGATCCCCACTCGAGGAAGTGAAATATTTATTTACATTTATATTTTCATTTCTTCGCTCTGGTGTCGAGGCAAAGCGCGGCGTTGAGTTCCGCCACTCGGCACGGCCCAAGAATTCGGCGGAAAGTGGGAACGGAGTGTCTTAACACTAGGTTCCCTCTGCCTACTCTGCTGTGTGCGGAGTACAGCGTGAAGCTCATTTATTTATATGTTTATTCCAGGAAGTATACGACATAGCGTTCAGTCGCGCGGGTGGCGGTCGCGACATGTTCGCGTCGGTAGGGGCAGACGGCTCAGTACGCATGTTCGATTTGCGACATCTAGAACATTCTACGATTATTTATGAGGTTAGTGCTTATGTTGTTATTTAAACGTTTGTTCCCACGGTGGTCTAGCGGGACTGCCAGAGGTCCACTCGACGGGGCTATGTTAGTGCGACAGAAAAATGGATGTTCATACTCTGCTAGCAAATAGTTTAAGGAGTTCAGTGACTTTTACTTGCAAGACTTGCATATTTAGTACACTTTATCAAGACTTGCCAAGTTAGAATTAATCTCAGTTTATTGCTGAGATTCAAAAATATAGTATCCCCTGCAGTTATATTTCATATGTAGGAGGTCCACTGTGAGCAGCTAAATTTTTTTATTCTTATGTATTGTGAATATGGATTCAAATGAAATTCAAGGTTGATATTTAAATTATAAACAATGAATCAGCCTATTCTTATTTAAAATATTAAATATTTATATTTTCTCAATTAATACAATTGCATTGGTTCTGTAACCAATGGATTAACCGTAGGATTTAGGCCTGTGCCTAAATCCTATTTGACATACATGAAAGTAGTTAATTTTATTATACAAGGTATAAAGGTATAAGGGGCCGTTCAAGTATTACGTAAGCACTGTAGGGGGGCGGGGGGGTCTTGGGTTTGCTTATTTTTGATGACATGGGGGGTGGGGGTCTAGCTAGTAATTACGTAAGCAGAAGTTATTTATTTTTTTATAAATATTGTGCCTATATTTGGTAGACGTATGTATGTTAGACGATATAACTATTAGTTTATTATATTATATTTATAGTTATAATGTAATATATAAGTTTATTATATCTATTTAGCGGGAATGGCACATTGTCAAGAGTCTAAATTTTAAATTTTATAAAAATCTGTGGCGATTTAAGGATTTTTCCATACAAACTTTCAACCTCTTATTTGCACCCTTAGGAGGTGAATTAAAATAAAGCACGAAACACGTGTTCAATGAAATATTTTTAAGAGTCTGAAATTAAAGTTTTATAAAAATCGGTGCTGATTTCAATATTTTTCCATACAAACTTTCAACCCCTATTTCATCCCTTTAGGGTTAAAATTTTTCAAATTCCCTTCTTAGTGGACTTCCAGAATTCGAAAATATAAATTTGTCCAAATTTCACGTTTCTACTATCAGCGGTTACGGATGTGCGTGCGTCTTACCTCAGTCAGTGGGAACATGTCCTTTTATATATGTAGATACAAATAAAATATCAATAAAAAATACCTTAAAAAAAATTATATGCCAATGTTTACGTAAGCATTGGGGGAGGGGGTAAGAGGATTGCTTATTTTTGATGACATAGGGGACGGGGGGGTCAATAATTGCAAAAAAACTGCTTACGTAATACTTGAACGGCCCCTAACTAGATCGACGTATCAACGGTAGTTTATAGATACCCTTCCATTTCATGTGTGTCTCAGTAGCTTTCCATTTCTCATGTATGTTTAGAGATTTTTTTTGATTTTTGATGATTTTTAATGTATATTTTTAATTATTGAATTTTGTTTTTATATTTCATGATTGGTTCTTGTTAAATATTATGTTATTATTTTAATTGTTTGTAAAATTAGTTATATATTATATTAAAGGACGATTGCGAGGTGGGAGTTAATAGCTGCAACACAGTTTTATACTAATGCAGTTATTACCGATTTAAGTTTTTGTTATGTACGAATTTTTAATTTAATAAATATTATTATTATTATTATTATTATTATTTTCTGTGGTTCCTCAAATATTAGGGAATTGCGATTTTTGGAAAAAACGGATTTTTGAATAAAATTGGCCAGGACATTCCGACTGTTGGGTCTGCGCTCATGAGTTTTTTGCCTTTAATATAGCTCACTAAAAGGCCTTCGTATCATATAATAGTTAAAAACTGTTGGTATAAGATCGAAAAATTATATTAAGATTTAGAAAAAAGATAAATAAAGTCAAAACTTTCCAGAGACTGGACTGAACTAAGGCCTCCTGTCTTTAGACAACCGTTCATCCTTTGATAGAGTTACACCCTGTACAATACCCATTGGCGGTTCTAAAAACACAACAAACAATAAAAATAAAAATGTATATAATTGTAATTTAGACATTACAATTTATTTTCCACTTTCATTTCAAACAACATGTTTCTTGGGTTGTATTTAATCAAAATCAAAAATACAAGGATATAACTTGTAATTTATTTTTATACTCATCAGGACCCACAACACACACCACTGCTAAGACTAGCTTGGAACAAACAAGACCCCAACTATCTCGCCACCATCGCGATGGACGCGTGCGAGGTCATAATACTGGATGTACGGGTTCCGTGCACGCCCGTTGCAAGACTGAATAATCACAGGGCGTGCGTTAATGGTATAGCTTGGGCCCCGCATAGGTACTATATTTTTTTAATTGAAATTTACTCCAGTTTTAATTTTATTTGACAAGTTCTTTTTTTATATTTTTAATAATTCTCAGTTCAATTTTATATTTCTGTGCTCGGGAAAATGAATTGATTTCGCCCGCTGTGGTTAGACAAAGTGGGGCGGTAAGGTCAAAAAAAGACAAATCGAATGGGTTTAGGTTCGATTCCGACTCCATGAAATGAAATATTTATTTAAATTTTTATTTTCATTCCTTCGCTCTGCCGCTGAGACAAAGCGCGGCGTTGAGTTCTGCCACTCAACACGCAATGCCAGATTTCGGCGGAAAGTGGGGAAAGGAGTGTCTTAACACTAGATTCACTGTGCCTACCATTGTGTGTGCGAGATACAGCGTGAGACTGATTTTTTATAGAATGTTTTTTAATCAAACCCCTCAATTTTCAGCTCCTGCCACATTTGTACAGCCGGTGACGATCATCAAGCCCTAATATGGGATATACAGCAAATGCCACGCGCCATAGAGGACCCTATACTTGCGTACACCGCGGCCGAGGGCGAGGTCAACCAGATACAGTGGGGCGCCACACAACCCGACTGGATCGCTATATGTTACAACAGACACACGGAAATATTACGTGTTTAAGACCTGTGTATCTCCCTCCGCTCATAACAAATGAAATTTTCAAAATTAGCCCCCTCATAAATAAATTACCAGAATAGAGGGCCCTATACTCGCATAAATTGCTACCCTGAGTTAATATGTTACAATAGTCACACAAAAATATTGCGCGTTTAATTTAATAAATTAATAAATTTGTGATGGTTTCAACTGTACACTCGTTTGTAATATTATAAATATTCGGAATTGGACCCCTCCTAAGTGAATTATCCCATTGAGGACTTTATACTAGCGTACACCGCAGCCGAGGGCGATGGCGAGGTCGACCACGGCTCTACGCGAGCCTGGACGCAATATGTTAAGTTTTAAAAAAATAATTAGGTAAACAACACTGAGGTTTCTATCGAAATATGTAATTTATTTCATACTAAATAGCATGGGATTATATTACAAACGCGCCTATACGATTTACCCTAAGAATATTGAAGAAGGAAGAATTTTATTTGATGTACCCTGCCACAAACAAAAAATTGCTCCACTATTTTTTTTATAAAAAATCGTGCAATAATTTCTGTATTACATTTAATTCTAAAAATGGAGGTTCATTGTTAAAGTTATATAACAAACAACATTTGTAATAGATTAGTTCAAATAGAATGTTCTAGATATGTAAAAAAATAATATTAAGACTGAATATTGGAATATAATTGACTTTATAATGCATTTCATATATAACATAAAATTATATATATTCTTTTATGCATTTTAAGGTCAATAACATTTGTTTAATGATAGACTAATGGCGTTACAATCAATGGCTATTGGTAAAAAAGTATTTTTAAAGACCGTCGTAGCGCAACAGTATAGTGTCTGTAAACAACGGTTGTGGGTTGATTCCCACTTGGATAAATAAATGATTTTAATTTTTCTGCTTTGGTAACAAGACATAGCGGCATTAAGTTCTATCATTGAATAAGTAATGTTTCGAAATATGGCCTGTGGATGGAAGATGGAGTGCCTTGACACTGGATTCCATCTGTCTGCCATGATATTTGTGTGATACAGTGTGAATCCAAATAAATATGAGTTTTCAGTATCAAATTCTATGGAAAAATTATATGCAATATAAAATAATATATATAATTTTATTGCTGATCATTATTCAAATTAGACAAGCATAAACAAACATGTATGAATGCTTACCTGAAAATTATGCCTTTATAACAATGATTATTATTTACCTATATTGTGGTGTAATTTTTGTTATATAAATTGACTGATAGATCATTAATTATAATGCCACAATAAGTAATCAAAATTTTTTACACATCATTTTACTTTTAAAAGGTACAAAGTAAACTTAAAAACATCCCAAATAATTAAATTGCAAGTACTGTTTTTTTTTTAATAAATATCTCATTATTATAAAAATGTGTAATGTTCTAGAATATTTTATTTATGTATGTAGTTCATTTATATAGTAGCATGTCACAAGAATATAACCATAGCTTGCAATATTATATTAAAAACACTTTTTGTAGGAATGTTGATAATTTAGTAATGTAATAAATAAGGCTACATTGACTTAAGTTACCAAAAATCGTCATCGTTGTCCTGGTTTGACAGTTTACTTTAATAAAATCAAAATATTAATGTTTTTTGTTATCTATAAAATTAAAAGGTCACGTTTCTTCTTTTTACCTTTTAATTCTGAAGATAAAAAAATATTTTCAATCTTATAAATATAAAAAATAATTCCACTAAAATGTGAATAACCAAAGTATCAACAAGTTGTGTCCGCCCGAAGTTAGTCATAGATGGCTGCGCAGATTAGATTTTAGAATTTGTCTTACTTTTGATTATTGTATTCCCAAGTGAACAATGAAATACTAATAGCTCAAAAGTCCAGGAAACCTAACTCCACGGTGACCACAACTTGTCCTGTACAGTGCTTAATTTAAAAAAGTATATAATTATGTACAGTCAAACCATCAGGATCAAGGTATAAAATTTTTTTTCATGATGTATTATGTCACAGAGCAACACGGAGGGTAGTTGCCATAGAAAGATGTTCTCCTCTGTCAAACTATAAGTCTTTGTTGTACTACGCATTTAGTACAACAAGTTACAATCCTAATGCTGAAGATTCCTGATTACCGTACGCAGGGCATTCCCCTGCGATCGCTGTCCCTCTCACGAGCGTCCATCAGAGCTTGTATTATTCTTCAGGGGCGAGATCCTCGCCCCTCCCCGCCCCGTCTCGCAGTAAATACCATCCCAGGTCAACCGCAGTTTAGTCCTTCCGAAAAAAATGCTGCGGAAGTGACGAGTAATTTATCTTATTTGTTGCAAAAAATCGTCCAATCCGACGTCAATATCGGTTTTACATACTATGTAAGTAAGTTCAATTACATTACTACTCTTTAAAAAAACGTTACTTAGCGGTTGGTATTTTGAATTTGTTTACTAACGGCTCGATCTCGTACTCATTGCCGATCGGTCGAACAACTGATGCGAGTTTTTTTTTGCTATAACCGAGCGTCAGTCGTGCGGGGTCGTAAGTACCAATATTTTTTTACTCCTACATTTAAATTGAATGTAATGGAATTATTATGTTACAATTCTTATAACATATGTCTTTATAGTATACGCTCCAAGTTTAAAATGAAACAAAAATAAAATATTGCTGCACGTTTTCTACTTTTTATAAGTACGAGTACGCACATTGTTCTTCCCCCCTTAAAAAAAATTAGCCAGTTTTGTATGGAGAAAAATTGCTATGGATACTCCCCCTCCGGATCGCGCTGCTCTATGTTATACGTGCATAAATGTTCATTGGATTAATTTAAGTGACGTTTAAAGGAATTTAAATAATTAGAAATAAGGACTAGATCATTTATTAATTTATATAGTGTGTAAGATTTCTTACTTGAGTAAATAGTTACAATATAAATAAATATTGTGTATTTTTTCTTTATGTTATAAATGTTTTATGAAAATATGCTTATATATTTTTTTATTATTATTGACAAAGTAAGTAGAACTTGTGTGATAAAATATGTATAATGCCCTAAAATATTAATTCATTATTCCTAACCAGCCCTTTGTCCTAAAGTAAATTCTTCATACACTTTCAACAAAGATTGAGGAGTCCTAGGTTTGAAATCCTTTAAAACATGTTCAAAATGTTCCATAGTTACTTCTGGACAGTCAAGGTCTTTTTCTAAAGCGCGTAACGCAGCTTCATGGCACAAAGCCTGTAGTTCAGCTCCGGAAAAACCTTCTGCTCTTGTTGCTAAGTTATGAGAATTAACATCGTCACTTGTACTCATTTTGGCCAATTTTAATTCTATTATTTGTAATCGTGTTTCGAAATCTGGTAAAGGAACGTAAATTAGTCTGTCGAGTCGTCCCGGCCGAAGTAAGGCACGGTCCATCCTATCAGGACGGTTGGTAGCTGCCAAAATTGTTACAGAGTTTAATGGCACTACTCCGTCCAATTCGGTCAGAAGTTGGGCCAACACTCGTTCGTGGACTCCAGCTTCACCTGCACCTCTCTCACCTCCAATTGCATCCATTTCGTCAAAGAATATTATGGACGGAGCAACTTGACGTGCCTTTGTAAATAAATCTCGTACGGCTCGTTCTGATTCGCCAACCCATTTGGAAAACAATTCTGGACCTTTTATAGACAAGAAATTTAGACCACTTTCGGTAGCTAAAGCTTTAGCTATCATTGTCTTTGAACATCCCGGCGGACCATATAGTAAAACACCTGCTGGCGGTCGTATTCCTAATCGGTGAAAACTTTCCGAATGCTTCAAAGGCCATTCTACAGCTTGGCGTAATTTTAACTTTAGGTCGTCTTGCCCTCCGATGTCCGACCATCTTACATTTGGTACTTCAATTAATAGCTCCCGCATAGCACTCGGTCTAACAACCGTTAAAGCGTTTATTAAGTCTTCTTTCTCCAAAAATTCACTTACTCTTTTCAAACATCTCATAGATGCCTGCGTACATAAATTAACTAAATCAGCCGCAACATAACCATGGGCTAAATCGGATATTGAATCTATGTCTTGAGATGTTACTTTGTTGGGGAGATTCTTTAGCAAAGCATACAATATTTCTTTCCGTCTTGACCTATCTGGTACAGGAATTTCGATCTCTTTGTCCAATCGCCCAAATCTTCTAAGCATTGGATCTATGGCATCAGGTTTTCTAGTGGTTGCTAATATGAAAACTCTACTAGATTCTTGATGTAAATTATCTAGTAAAGATACAAAAGCTGAAGTTATACGTCTTTCCTGTTCAGTACTGCCAGAGGAACGCCTTGGACAAATAGTTTCTATTTCGTCCACTAAAATTATACATGGCTCATTTAAAACTGCTTTTGCAAATAAGCTTTTCATAGTGGATTCAGTTTCACCGAAATATTTACTAAAAATGGTGGGACCATTAATTTCAACATGACAACAATTAAGATTGTCTATAAGATATTTACATATTGCGGTTTTGCCTATACCAGAATGGCCATATAAAAGAAGGCCTCTAGTTGGTTGAAAACTAGCAGCAAATCCAGTTGTGTCAAAAGATATGTTTATCAAAGTTTTAATTTCATTTATTACATCATCTACACCACCTATATCTGGAGCTTTTTTCTTTACTTTTTGAACTATATTTGACTCCAAGCTCCATACTGTTTTATCATTTAAAAGATACCATGTTGTATCACTTTCAGCTTTTATATTTAAAAATTCTACTTGTAATTTTTTTCCAAAATAGTAGTACACAAAAACACTACCAACACAAGTATAATGATTGTTAAATCTTTCTTTCAATAAGTCACTTATATCTGAATCGATTCTATGGTTTTTTATTTTGACTGAAACACATGTTGCTAGTGGTACAGTCTCCTTTAATACTGACACAGTAACTTTTTTGTTATCACTACACCAAGCTCCAGTGAGATCTAAAATGAGTAATTTTATATTACTAATATAAAGTTAATAAATATTGAGTAATTAAAAAGACAATAATCTAAAACACAATATTAATCTAGTGTGGATGTTAATGTTTACATTTAGTTAAAGCAAAAATAAGCAACATGCTTTTTCCTTCAGGAACAATCAAGAAGGGTAGGCAGTTTGTTCTCTATTTTGAGCCCTTTGGTGAAACAGTAGTTGGTTGCACTCCACACCATGTGTTGTCTTTGGTAGTTCAGGAAAGTGTAAATATAATTAATTAACTTCTGTAAGTTGGGATGAAACCCACAATCATCACATTTATAGTCAAACTTGTCCTACTGAGCCAGGATGACCATAACAACAAGTTTAACAATAAAACACTGCCATGGCAAAAAGTAAACATTTAACTGTGTTAAGATTGCCTGGACAATTTTGAGGGAGAAAATCCATGTTATAATGTAAAAATTCTATCTTAAATGCATAACTAACCAAAAAAAAAAGGTAAATGAAATTAATTTAATCAAATGTTGCATCAATCTTAAAATAATTATTAAAATGTTGAATTTTCATTTAGGAATAGTAAATTGTAAGAAGCTTTTAAGGCTTTATTTGCAATTAGGCTCAGTGTCACAGGTTATAGTGCTTGTATAGTTTCCACCATGTTATTTTTATAAAAGTTGAAATAATGCTACAAAATGGAATAACTTATATATTTATAAAAAAAAAACAATAAAATTGCATAGAAAATTACCTGCAGCAGGTAAAATTACAGCAGCTGGTGCGGATGCTTTGGAGGGCCACATACGCTTTACAAGTGTAGAAGCTCCATCTCTTCTCAACTCTAAAGGTTTACCAATTACAGCTCCTATTAAAGATCCCGCAGAAGGATGTATTAACACAGCATCCTTAGGAACATTATCTGGAGGACTACTAGATCTCTCCAGCCACGTATATAATATGTTTTCTTCAATAAAAGGGCATTTTACTTGATCTTTTTCACAACTTATTTCAACGTGGATGTTCTTGTCATTCGTAAGAATATCACAGTGACATCGTTCACATTCGACCCACAAAGTTCTTTTCACTTGTTTTGGAGGCATTGTGATATAATTGTTATGTAATATTCATTCAGTATATTTATTTATAAAAAGTTTGAGGTTATTTTATTTCATGTGTATATAGATAAACATGCTCCGTCCTTAATGTCATTTTGACTCCGATGACAGGTCGGCGATTTTCACAACGGTCCAAAATAGATAATACGGTAAGGTCCCGTACTTAACAAACATTTAAGGCTATTTAAGAATATAATTCTACTAAAAAATGAATTATAAATAATATTTAAATTATAAGATGTACCGTATGTAGAATAAATTTAAATTTTAAATCCATGTTAAATGACATATGTATGTTTTCACATTAGCTGCATTTATGAATTATATTTTATCTATATTTATATTTTATTGACAAATAACATGACTCACTGACATTTTGTGACAATACATTTTCCAAATATAATCTAACAGTATTATACTAAATATTTAACAATTTGTGCCATGAAAACAGCATCAGCGCTATATTATAGATTCTGTGAAATAAGTGTGTGGATTTAGATCGAGGAATGCTAGACGAATACTTGATATAGATATTATATTTCATGTAAATTACTAAATATAACAAAATGACTCTCGCCGAGTTTTTTAGTTGTTCATTATTGGCCTTCGGCCCCCCTATTGCAATGTTTGCATTAACAATCGCAAATGATCCGATCCGCATAATTATTATGATAGCAGCTGCATTTGGATGGCTTCTATCATTTTTAGTTTCGTCGTTAATTTGGTATGCAGTGGTTCCGCTTCGAACCTACTTAGCTTTTGGGATGGTTTTTGCTATTATCATTCAAGTAAGTTTATATAACAAAAAATCAGTTTCACGCCGTATCCCGCACACAGCAGGATAGACAGAGGAAACATAGTGTTGAGACACTGTTCCTCACTTTATTTATTTATTTAATTTCTCAACACAATTTGGACCATTTAGAAATTTATAACAAACATTATTTAAATATAAATAATTAAAATTGGCCATGTTTTTTTGATATCTTCCTTATTTTACAGGAGGCTTTTCGTTATGGAATGTATGTATTATTAAAAAGGACAGAGGCAGGCTTAAAGGTGATATCGGAAAATCACAATGTAGGCACTAATAAGTTAGAGATGGCTTATGTCTCTGGACTAGGATTTGGGACTATGAGTGGAGCATTTGCACTTATTAATGTGCTGGCAGATTCAGTAAGTTTTGTGCTTATAATATAATAAAAGCAATACTCAAGCAATACAAGTGTTGTAAAAGGTAGTATGAAAAAACTATTGCATTTACAGTCAGATCTATATAAGGCTATATAGATCTGACTGTAAATGCAATAGTTTTTTCATACTACCTTTTACAACACTTGTATTGCTAGAATTTTACAAAGTACTTCAACATTGTTAAGTTCTGTAAGTTAAAATGCTTCGTCTTATATTTGGGCAGAAAGTACAGAAAACTACCTTTTGTGCTATTAGTATAATAAAGTATCAACCTAAAAAAATAATTATATGTGTAATGAGTTCATCCACTCCACACACAAGGTTGGGAAAATGGGGCAGAAAGTGTACAACAGAATGTCTTACCACTAAATTCCCTCTGCCTATTATGCAATATGCAGGATGCAGCTTGAAGCCAAAGCAATAATTAAAAGCATTTTTCCTATTTCCAGGTGGGTCCAGGCACTCTTGGTCTACACAGTGGTACGGAATACTTTTTTGTAACAAGTGCAGCAATGACCCTGTGCATGACACTTCTTAACACATTCTGGAGTGTTATTTTTTTCAGTGGTTTAGACAATAAGAATTATTTAAACATTGCCTGGGTATTAGGCTCTCATTTCTTTGTATCTGGAATCAGTTTACTTAATAAAAAAGAGTTATATATAGTAACAATTTTGCCGTCATACATAGTTCTTATAGCCACTGCGGTGTTAGCTTTCAAATGTGCTGGTGGCACCAAAAATGGATTAATTCAAAGTGTTACTGGTAGATCATAAATTTGTATGTATAATTTTAATAACTAATATTATAAGTTAATAATTTACTACGCAAAATGATGATATAATGAATTAAATATTGTATGTTTATTTTGATTTTTATGGTCTCAATGTCTCTCATGGTGTTTTTGTAGAATGGTACAATAAATAATAATGTAGAATAAATAGTGACCAATCATGTTGACACTTATAATACTTACAAAATGATCACACTCAAAATTGTGTTATTAGTCTTTTTTGTGCTTGTATCCTTTTTTAAATTTACTTATGCATTTGAAGTAGGCTTGTTAAAAAATAAAGATACAATGATATTTTTAACTGATATATTTTTATCTGTGTAATTTCAAATGTTGAATATTGTAACAAAATTAAAATATTCTTTTCCTCAGAAAAAAACGAAAGCTCATCTCTAAAAAAAAACGAAAGCACAGCTGATATATCGATATTTTTTCTCACGTCCAACATTCCTATTTTGATGAAGTATCTTAGGGCCCACTTAAAAAATATATAATATATTGTACAAATAAAAAAAATATTTGAGGTGCAAGTGCAGATTAATTCATTATATCATTATTCATATATTGGTTCAAGCAAAACATGACTTTACTTAAGTCCTGACTTATTTTATAAAGTAATATTATTATGATTTATGCAGCCTCGTAAATTATTGTCATTAATAGTTAACATTTAGCAACCGCCCCAAGATTTATATTCAATGTTGAAAAATTAAGTACTATGAATTACATGAAATAATTAAAGTATAAGACTACACGCCACACTCAGGGACAATCAATTAGCGTCAATTAGTCTTAAATTAACATTAAATTTTATACATATGTATGTATGTATATACTAACACTCTAATTTATTCTCAGTTAAATATTCATTGATAACTTTTGAATGTGGATATCAAATATATCTATATTTTATAATTAATAAATTTGATAGATGCCTTTAAATGATAAAGCATAGTTGAGTTATTATGTAATTGTATTTCTTTGGGCACTTAATATTTTTTGTATAACTTCTTAACTTAAGCTTTTGCCTCCATTTATATATTTATATAAGTTTCGTAATGTTACCATGTGAGAAAATAGCAGCTTTACATTATTTTTCGCATATAGAGTGAACCCAGTGTCAAGATCGTTTTCCACGCACCAATTAATTTTAAAGGCATTGCGTGTTCAGTGGTGGAACTAAACACTGCGCTTTATCTTGCTACCAAAAAATTAAAATAATTAATTCCCCTTAGTGGAAATCGAACCCACTACCATTTGCGCCTGCGCCACCGGGCCTGATATTTATGTTTGATTTATTAAAAAATCCTTTACTTAAAGTTAACCTAATATAAAAGGATCCTTTCTATTTTTAAACAAGATAGCAGTCCAATATTTGTTGTTACAGTATCCTATATACGTTGATAAGATTTTTTTTTCTAATTTAATTTGAACTAACTGTATTTTAGTTTTATATATATTCGATTCGTGGCTTCTTAAAAGGGTTGTGGAAAAAAAAGAACACTTTTCACAGGAAAAATTATAATATTAATTTAATTGTATTTTAAGTTCATCTTTTATTTCTAGATCACCTAACTCAGAAACATATTTATGGTATTTTAATTATAATGTATTAATGAAATAATGTATTAAACATCATTCCTTTAATTTTAATGAAACAAAGTGTTTCCCAAGAGTATAAAGACTTTTGTAAAATAAATGTTGAACACAAGTTATATGATGTTTTTTTTTTTGTTTCTCATCTTTATAGCTGTATTTTTAAAGACCAGCTGGCTAGCTAGCCTGTGACTTATGACTTCTGTGTAATTCATGAAATGTTAGCCGCTAATGTAGGGTACTCTACTATGATAGTTGGGATATATAATTTTGTGTAAGAGTATATGATACTGCATATTGGTTATAGTGCCTGCACTACAACCAATGTGTCCGTGACACAAGCATGTGACTGTAAACGCGACAGGTTGTGGGTTCGATTCCCACTCCTCACTACTGACCCACTAGCCTCACTTGATATTTTAATTGATTAACATAAATAAATCATATAAAATATTCAGGCCAGTCGTGGCGCAGCGGGAGTGTGACTGTAAAATCGACTGGTTGTGGGTTCGATCCCCACTCGAGGAGATGAAATATTTACTTAAATGTATATTTCCATTTCTTCGCTCTGGTGTCGAGGTTAAGCGCGGCGTTGGGTTCTGCCACTTAACACGCGATGCCTCCAGAATTCGGCAGAAAATGAGGATCGGAGTGTCTTAGCACTATCTTCCCTCTGCCTACCCTGCTGTGTGCGGGATACGGCGAGAAGCTGATTTGGTTGTTTTTAAAATATATAATAAGGCTGTTATGTTCAAATTATGGGTGCAGGGAACTTCCCAATCTGATCGAGGTTCCATCTCTCGAGGTTCCAGTCCTGCAGGAGACGCCCTGCTGCCGACACAATCTCAAGCCACGTAGTGCTTGCAATGTCTCAGGGACAGAATACCTTCTTCCCTACGCACCCTGTGTCTGTAAAAGCCAATAGAGCTAACAAGATTAACCTCGTGTTCGAAAAATAAAATGAGTTATTTCAACATTATAATTGGAACGTTACTCTGCTCGTTTCATTATAGACAAACCAATACTGTAACAGTATTTAAAACAATAAAATTGGTAATAAATTATTTATTAAGTAGATGTAAGAAGTAGTGGTAGTAATTATTTTACTACAATTACTTAGGTAAATTATAAAATAAAAATAAACATATTTTTTTTTAAATGCCCTGTACTGCATTGAGGACTGCAAGATAAAGATTATTGGTTAAAGTATTTGTACAGGTACCCTCGGATTGCAAATGTAAAATACACTTGGGCAGTTGTGTTTACACATGTACGATATTTCAAGTGTAATTTTCACGTAAAAATATTAATAAAAAGTAATATTTTCCTATAACTGATAACACCTACAAGAGTCTTACCGTATCTCATACCCTTGAGAAGGTTGACGCTGTGACCTTAACATTAAATAAATAAACATATTAAAATATTAGTAAATAGTTACTGGGCTTAGTGATATGGCCAATGACACCATGTTATAAAAGAAATTGAACTTTTAATTGAATATAAACTACATAATCGTATATAGAGAGGTTATTAAAGAAAAAGTAGTTTATTCAACGAATTCGCATGCCTTTATCTAAAAAACCACGACGTCCTTCCGATCTTATCTGTTTTTTAGATATAAGGTAAGTGCCCCCGGTTTCGGCATCTTAAGGCTATATAACTTTAAACAATTTTAAACATATTAAACGTTACATGAACTAGCAAATTTTACTGTCATCAATGTGGATATTTTCTCAGTAATTTAACGTGTGAATTATGTGGTTTAACTTAAGTTTAGTTTTTATATTAATTTATTTGTGGACCTCTTGTTTGAACCCTAATTTGTGATAAAGTTTAGCTCTGCTTCTAAGTTCGTGAATTTGTGGCTCCTGTTTCGGGATACATTTTTTACCCCAAAGTTAATTTGTAATAAAAAAAACTTTAACACAGGTATAAAGGTTTTGATTGTAAACAAATCGTAAATAAAAGATATGGGTGAGATCAGTTTAACGACATTAAAACTTTTATTAAAAAAATAAAAAATTACAAAATATAAAAGTTCAGATTTCAAAAAGCATCAATATTACAACTACATATATCAATAGATATAGCTTTTATATATTTTTTTATAAAAAAAAATCAAGTCTCAATTTTGAGGCCATACTAAATGCTAATTTATTGTTATCTCTTTGATTAATTAGAAAATAAAATTACGAAATTAAATTGTTTTAATTAGATAAATTTTAATAAAAACAATTAAAAAAATAATTATTTCAACAAACATTAAACCTTACTAAATAATAACATTAATAAAATGAAATTTCATTATCAAAAATTCGATGTATGTCTATGTATTCTGTAGGAGATTCGTGCAGCTATTTTCATTAGTATGGCATTTTATATTTAGTATATTTTTAAAAAAATAAAAAGATCTTTACTCTAAAAGAAAACTACTCTTTAAAAGGTCTATTAGAGCTCCACCTTAGATGTTCCTGGCAATCGTTTTCTATAAATGAACAAAAAATAGACACATACTACAGCGTCTCGCATCCACTTGAAAAACTCGTGCATTATGCAAGTTTTAGATATTTTTTTAGACTTTTTTTACAAATTATATATAGTGTATAAACTGTGATAGCTCTGAAATGCAACCACTGAGAGTTGGCAGACCAACTCATTTTACTTGTGGGAACTCTATACTTCGAATTGATACTAAACCTGACCATTTCTATTATCGTTTTTTTTTCATACCAATATTGTGACTTGCGAGCATCATATCTTGGCAATGCAACCACTGACAGCCGGCAGACCAACTAATATGAAATAAGAAGACGCCATACTTTAAGTATGCACCAAAACTGACCATTTCCCTGATCGTTTTTTTCGTAACAATGTAGCCTCTTCTAAGCTCTATATCTTGGAGTTGCAACCACTGAGAGAGGCGAGACCATTCACATGAGGGGACTGCTCTACAACCCATAGAATTCAATCTGGCCGTATCCCTGATCGTTACGAAAAATCCCGCGACCTCTTAGTCTATAACCAAAATTTAATCAAACTATCCTTGAGGTGTATTCTTTCAAAATAAGAAGCATCTAAATCGATTGGCGTGATATTGAGTTATTCGTCCATTTGTCCCAAACATACCTAGTGCAAATTTGAGACTTATGTGATTTTGTTAGAGATACTATTGTCAGAAATAGATAAAAAAATAGGACCACACGGGAAGCACTACCTTTCAAATAAAAAAAATCATCAAAATCGGTTCACCCAATCAAAAGTTATGAGGTAGCAAACATAAAAAAAAAGTTGAATTAATAATCTCCTTTTCGTACAGAAGTCGGTTAAAAAGATGTTTGCTTTTGCGCCTGGTGTTTATTATGATATTGTTGATTATTCATTAAATTATTTGTTTGAGCTAGTTGCTTTGTTCGATTATTTTTTTTATTTTACGAATAGCTTTAACAAATATAGTAACAATTTACCCCGGCTTGTTAATAAATTACCCCAAGTCGGGGTATGTTGTTACTTTCCCACTTCAGGCATAAAAAAAGGAGTGCGCCAAATTACTGATTAATTACAAATAATATATGTAATTTGAATTGTAACTTATTTTATAAAAACTGAAATCAAGTATTCCTAACAATATTTGAGGTTAATCAAAAATCGGAACTTGTCCCCCGCTCTCCTCTACTAGTACGAACTTTGGGCAATTTACCTTACTTAACAGATAATAGAGGTTATCGAACTAAAGGCATTCCTTAACCACGCCGAGAATTAACTGATAACTATAGTATGTATAAAAAAACTAGTTTTTTTTACAGCTGAAACAGTGATAACATGTCCCGCACAATATTTTATTTAATTAGTACTCTCGTATTGCATTGCTGTCATGTAAACACCGCGAATATTCTCGGCTTGTTCCCGCATCCAGGTAAGAGCCATCATATGGTATTTGAGCCATTACTTAAGAAATTAGCAAGCAGAGGTCACAATGTCACTGTCGCATCGTTCTACCCGGCAAAGGATCTAACGCCCAACTATCGTGACATCAGCTTCGAAGGTATCGCAGAACTGAAGTTGGAGTCGTATGACTTAAGTAATATGGAAAATGAGAGCTTCCTATTTAAAATACCCAGATTTGGGAGAATGGCTAAAAGATTATTCGAGTATAATATGTTTAAGACGGATGCTCTGAAGATTTGTGCACGTTTGCTTAATCATAAGCCGCTATTGGACGCATTAGAAGATAAGTATGATGCTGTGATCATAGAGAACTTTACTAGTGACTGTATGTTCGGTCTTCTGCATGTATATAAGATAAATGTGCCAATTATAGCAGTGGTGTCGAGTATTTACATGTCGTGGACTTTTGAAAGGGTTGGGTGTAACGATAACACGGCATACGTACCAGCAGTTACGAGTCCATTCGGAACTAAAATGTCATTTTTGGATAGAGTTGAGAATACAATATTTAATACCATAGCGAAGGAATGGTATTATTATGAATCACAAATGAAAGAGCAGTCGTTAATAGAAAAAAAATATGGGGAAATACCAGATCTACGCGAACTTGTAAAAAATACCTCATTGATGTTAACAAACAGCTATCACACATTTACTGGGGTGAAACCTCTCGTTCCTGGACTGATTGAAGTTGGAGGAATGCATTTAAACAGCGAAAGGAAACCTCTGCCTCAGGTACTTAAAACTTATAGTTAATTTTTCTTACTTATAACTTATAGGAATTTTTCTTAATTATTATATATTTATTTATTAAACACTATTCTATCTAATGTATGATCAATGTGCAGTTTGTGCATATAAATTGACATTTTCTCTATTCTAAAGTTTTCCTCATCAAACAAGGTGGAGGTACTAATATGAACGGATGCTAAATACGACTAATACTAAATACGAGACATGTACCTAACATATACAAAAAGTAGACACCAATTGCTTTCCAAAACTAATAAACTACGTTGTTATTTTACAGTTTCTTGGAAAGTTTCTTAATGAATCAAGTCACGGTGTAATATTGTTTAGTTTTGGATCTCACATTAAAACAAAATCAATTCCAAAGTATAAGGAGGACATTTTTATTAAAGCGCTATCTAAGTTGAAACAAAGAATTATTTGGAAATTCGAGGACAGCGTCGACGAAGGCACGCTTATAGGAAATGTCCTTAAAGTGAAATGGTTACCACAGTATGACTTATTACGTAAGTACCTACCTATAATCACGCAATCGTTTGTAGGGGAAGTCCGGGAGAGCTGAACCACTTTTTTTATATAAAATATCATAATTACTTGTTCGTAAGGCTTAGAGAATCGATTATAAAATTTTACGTTGCCTTACTCTTGTAGGCACCTTTTTGCTTAATTGTATTGTAAATATAATGCGCAGGTAAAAACTTATTAAAGTTTTAATAAAAAATCAGAAATGAATCAAGCTTATCCACCAGCAGAGACACCTAAGCATGGGGAGGACTGAAAATGTAATTTTTGAGGAAAAAAAACATTTTGAGCTTGAGTTATAATATCTTTATTTACAAATTTTTTATAATAATTACCTTGTTTTACCATTTTTTATCAAAAAAGTAAATTATATAACAAGATTTCATTTTAATAATTCCTAAATACAATAATAGACTGTTTGAACAAATTTAGTAGTCCCTACTTATATAATGTTTTTCATATTCATTATTTATTTCTTTAGTTTTGTTAGGTTTAATTTTTTTTATCTTTTTGTTTGGGTCTTCATATCTTTTTCTTTATTACTTTTTTCGGGAGCTTTCTTAGTTTTTATAAGTAATTTTTCCTATATTCAGTGTGACTTTCTACCAAAAAATATTTTTTAATACCGTTTAATTTTTGAACTTTACTCGTCGCATTGTCGCATAGTTTCTTCGTTGAAATTTCAATTAAACTTTCATTAAAGCATTCTGCATTTTTGTTTTCGTGTTTTTATTTCTTTTGTGGGCATTTTAGAAGGCTTGTATTGAAAAGACATCTTGTATGTCTTCTGTGTTCTATACTGAAAAAAATACTAAATATAACATGAGCATGTCCCGCATCCGCTCATGTGCAACTCTCCCGCTTACGTAATCTCACTTTTAAGTTATGGTATAGAATAGAAATATCTTTGATCATAGAAAATAAAATTCTTCACACACGTCATACTACTATTATCTAGTAGGTAATATAATAATAGTAACGCGCGCTACGTAACTCAATAAACACGAATGCAATAACAAAAATAGTTACATTTAAAAAAGCTCTCCGCTGTAACAAGCACACCTTTAACATAAAATTTAAATACATTTTCGAAAGGTGGTTCAACTCTGGGCAAATCTCCCTGTTCTCCCCTAAGTATAATGTAATTAATATGTTTATGAAAAAATCCAGATTCAACTTTGATTTCTAGATTAAACTCATTGTTTGTATGTTACATTTTTAACTGATACTTTTACTGCTATTTTACCTAACATATCTGCAAATCATCACGACAATGATAATAGTATGCCCTATCTAATACCTACTTAGACTTTATTATCCAATTATGATGTCTTTACTGATAAGATATTAAGTTTATTATTTTGACTTGAAAACATTTTTTTGTATAAATAATAATCTCTTGGCCAATATATTGGCTATGCAGCGTGTATAAAATGAATTTTTATTTAAAGTTTTTTTTCAAGCAAAGGGGTTTGAAGATGAAAAACTGGAATGACTTATATTGAATTCGGCGTGTAGGATTCGACTAACGTCTTGACAAGAATGTTCCCAAACCATCTACACAACGACCAACATATCTTTCAAGATATTGGCTGAGTTCTTTGTCAAGAGGTTTTTGCACAAATTATGAGTTTTGTTTTCTCTGATGTTAACCCAGTTTAAGTATATACGATGAAACCGCTTAAATATGGTATTTTATTTTAAAGAGTCGCAATATAGACCTCTACGTGCTTATTAGTAATCAATAATAAACTTTACAGGGCATGATAAAGTGATAGCCTTCATATCACACGGTGGTCTCCTCGGGCTGACGGAAGCCGTGTCGGCGGGCAAGCCCATCATCGTGGTGCCCTTCTTCGGCGACCAGCCCACCAACGCGGCAGCGGTGGCTGAGGCTGGTATAGGGGTGTCCGTTTCTTACGACGACATCAGTGAAGACAGTTTTGGTGTTGCATTACAGACTGTTCTAAGCGAAGAGTAAGTAGTAGATATTATATTATATTCCCTGATATTCTGGTGATTTCGGACAATAATCCGGGAGATCAGGAGAACTAAGAAATATAATAATAATGACAATTTGTATAACAGAATGCGTGCCCAAGCGCGTCGCGTGTCCCGCATGTGGCACGACCGGCCGCTCGCGCCGCTGTCCGCCGCCGTGTTCTGGACGGAGCACGTGGCGCGCTGGCACGCCGCGCTGCACTCGCGCGCGCGCGACCTGCCCGGCTACCAGCTGGCGCTGCTGGACGTGTACGCCTTTGTGCTGGCAGTTCTGTTGATTGGCGTTTTATTCATGTTTTATATTGTTGTAAAGATTGTCAGCCTTTTTAGTAATGGTAGGAAGGAAAAGGTGCATTGAAGGTTATTTTGTTTTAAATTTTTGGTTGATTGTTTTTAATAAGCTTAATAAAAAAATATAAAATATGATTTTTGATCATAATATGTTTTTGTTATTTTATACAAAATGTAAATATTTAAAAAAATAAACATTAATATAATTGTTTAATATATATTTTTAATATTTATATACTCGTTTTATTGAATTGCATACGAAAAATTATTATTTAAACAATTAATGCGTTGTATATCCCGCCTAATATTTCACCTACTATTTTTAAACAGTATTTTGATAATTTAAAATTTATTTGACATTCTGGTTGTTCCGACAATCAGAATGTTAAATAAATCATCATTGTAGGGAATTTTAATCTTTTTTAAATGGAGTAGCAAGATTATTTTAAATATTTTAAACCCTTAATTGCCAGTGACTATAATCTATGCTGTATCTATTTATAAAACCTTACCAAATGCTTTAGCACATTTCAACTTAATAAATTTTAAAATTGTAATAATCACTTATTTACTTAACTTTTTGGCTTTTTATTAGCCTTATTATATATAAAAGAAATTGATTAAAATTACTATTACTACTAATAGACCACAAAACGAAACAATACTATACGGCATTATAAAACCAATCTTAAGTTAGTAAAATCCTCGTAAGTTTTCTTTCTGGCTCATTCAGCTTTGATTCACATTTTCTAAACTAAAAATAATTTCTGGATAAAATGGAAAATTTATAAAAATATATCTGAGTTTGAGAACACTAAATTAACTGGAGTAAACTTGTAAATATATTTGCAACCACTACCATGAACTGGCGGTCGCACTTTTGCGTAAATTTCCCTAAGACATGATCAGATATATATTTTTAGGGTTCCGTACTTTTTAAGAAAAAAGGAATTCTTATAAGATCACTTTATTGTTCGCCTGTCTATCTATCTGTTTGTCTGTCTGTCTGACTTTCAAGGCCCTTTCTCTCATGAACGCTTGGAGATATCGAGTTGAGTTGTTTGTTTTTCTGTCTGTCCGTCTGTCTGTCTTTCAAGACCATTTCTCTTATGAACGCTTGGAGATATCGAGTTGAAATTCAAACCATATACTCAGATTTGGGGCCCCATGATTTCCTGATAAAAAAAATATATCTACATTTACTTAAAAAAGAGATATGGCCACAAAAACGCGTATTTCGAGCTTTAAAAGGGGGCAAAATTTGGTATTAAAGCCGCTATTTCAAGTGAGGTATCAGATGAAAGGGCTCTGGCTAAGCTAAGCCTGAATATCACAAAAAGCTCGAGACCTCCAATTTTTGTACGAAGCCCTCGGTGGGCGAGCCCGATTCGCATTAGTCCGGTTTTTTTATCAATATATTATCAATGAATATCGGATATACTCCCACTCACACACATCCCCACCCCCACCCCAACATACTAAGATATCCATCCATACTTCGTAAAACCGATAGAATTTTGCAAAAGCACATGTTTTAAAGAAAGGAACACGGTGGAACAAAATAAAGTAAAATTTTATGACGTTTGAGTCAAATGGAGGAAACATGGTGTGGAGGAAAAAAAATGAAGTATTAGAATTTAAAAATCTTTGACCATTTAATCGGCATGAAGGTAGTAGTGTAATGGCTTCGGGATGTATTTCTGCCAGATTCTTTCTATTTGAACCAGACTAATTAGGAATCACTTGATCTGAAACTTAAAAATATGAAATAAATTAGAGGGGCGAGTGCAAAAAAATATCCCAATATCTTTCCAAAGAACGTTACGTTTGTATTATGTATGTGCGCGATATATGGATACACTTAAAGATTACACTTTTGATTATGAAAATGTGGTTAGGTTCTGATTATGAGATCCGGTTGAAATTGAAGAAGTCGATTCGTTTTGTTAAAAATTATAATTTAAACCGCTATAGCAACGCGTATTGTACGCATCAATTGGTTCTCTAATAGGTACGTACCATAAATAGTTTTTTTAAATATAATGTTACTTATAATAATTAAATATAATATTTCAATGAGTTAATTACTTGATCGTTAGTTCATCATTAATCGATAACTAAATAAAATCATGTAACTATTGTAAAATTATCATTTGACGAATAACAAGAGCAACACAAGAATAATACCTAAATGATCGCATAGTCTTTTTCTTATCTCATATTAATTAATTCAAATAGGTATATGCTACACCACGTTTGGCAAAACTTGTTTTTCAGTTTTACATCATTTTTTTTTTTTTTTTTTCACATTCACGCGTGTTCCGTTCCGTTCCCCACTTTCCGCTAATTTCTGGAGGCATTGCGTGCTGAGTGGCGGAACTCAACGCCGCGCTTTCCCCTCTACACCAGAGCGAAGTAATGAAAATATAAATGTAAATAAATATTTCATCTCCTCGAGTGGGGATCGAACCCACAACCAGTCGATTTACAGGCACACTTTGTGCCTCTGCGCCACGACCTCAAAAAATAATATGGTTCAATAATATCTATAATTTATTTAACCACATTTTAATATTTTTTTTCAATTGACGTCATTTAGACGTCAATCGGAAAAAAATGTATTTAGGACATTATTTAAATAAATACCAATTAAAATTGGAATTTAAACATTATTTCAATAGATAATTATTAAAATTCGAATTTGAATGAGGCGAAAACGCAACGCACAACAACAAACAAAGAAGTTTAGAACATATTTCTTAGCCTGGCCGCACACGTACAATATTATTGTCAATTAAGTATATATTGTCAATAATATTTGCGTTGTGTGTGTGGCTGGTATTTCGATATTGCTGTAGATTTCTATTTTTTTTTTATTTCGGTAATATCGCGGGGAGACAGGGTTATTGTCAATAATATTGTCGTGTTCGGACGCGCGGCAATTGAAAAAAGACTTCAAAGGAGGCGGACACCTATACTTTTATTCAAGATGGATGACGAAAACAGTACAAATAGCGAAAATAATGTTGATAGTACTACTCCCATTTAAATACAATATTTAATAGAGTTTATTAAAATATGTTAAACTTTTTCGGAGCTTCTTCGCGATCAAGTTAAGAAAAATAGTGCGCTAAAAAAGCTTCTCGATATTAACAAAAATATATCTAACCAAATAGAGATAATATTTTTTGAAAGCGGCTACCTCTCATTCTCTCATGTAATTCAAATCTCATTCAAGTAATTAAAATTTAAATTATCCTATGATAGTAAAATTTGCTTCACGCTGTCTTAATTATTGTCATATTTTATTGACAATAATATTGTGTGCGTACGGCTAGCTATAGTGTGTTAAACACTATATCGGTATCGGTCTTAAATGTATTCTTTGTTCACAATTTTGTAAATAGTGACTAACGCTGCACATAGTTTAAGATGACCAATAAAATTTAATATGGTTTTATGTCAGGAGTATTTTTGCCATCATCACTTTAAATGAAAGCACAGTTTTAACTACTCTATAAAAACCTAATAAAAACAAAAGAGATTTAGCTAAAAATTAAAAAGTGATTTTTTCGAATAAAATAAATAATAAAATTGTCGTTGTAAAATAAAACGCCATTGGTTAAGAATGACGCACACAGACGCTAATCGAAACGAACGAACGAACGTATTTTGACACTGTGAAGGGAATCAAAATTTATAAGATTCTTCTGGTTGATCTAGAATTATGAATTTTGTCAGCTAGCATCTACAGATAGTATTAATTCAGGAAAATATCTGAAAACTATACATTTGTGGTTAAAGCCTTGAAAATTGGCCAAAATTTGGTATTAAAACCGCTAGTTCTAGTGAGGTATCAGATGAAAGGGCTCTAGCAAAGCTAAGCCTAAATTTCAGCAATACCTCCAATTTTTTACGGAACCCTCGGCGGGTGAGCCCGACTCGTGCATGTCCAAATTTTAAAGATGAAGAATACAATAGTCACGGATCTAATGGTACAACAAGTTTCTCATCTGCGAACCCATCCCATATGTTCATTTAAAATAGACTATGAAGAACTTAACAAGTTATTTTAATTTAGTTTATCTATATCAATCTTGAACATTATTTTTAATTTTGTCAAGAAGTATATAGTATAAAGGAGATTTTGAAGTATTTAGATTTATATTACTAAAAATTACTAATTTATTTTTCATATGCAATCAGCAAAATTTTAATTAGCTACCAAATATGGTATGGTATGGTATGGTTTTTTTAATAAAAAAAAATATTAAAATAATTTTAATTAGCTAACCTATAAATAAACAATAAAAATAATTTCAATTAGATACCCTATAAAACATGTAGTGTGCTTAGTCATATATTTAAATACGAGCGTTTCTACTTTAACGTACTAACTCTGAAAGCTCCCCACTTTCAAGCTAGTAAGTACGTATACTATTTAAACTACAAATTAAGTAAAAATCCTTAATTTGTTTAAGTTCCAGCTTTGTTAAAATGACGAAGGTCTGGGGGGCCTGGGATCTTAGACTACAAAGTAATAAGTCGCCATAAGTAAGCTAAAAACACATCGCATATAAATACGAGCGCATTTTAATTTCATTAATAAATAATCGCGTAGTTTAAGCGGACGATACTGCAAGCGGGTTATTGTGATAATTTAGAACTTTAATATAAGTTATACGTCTCTCAAGAGTTCTATTCTGTTTTTTGATTAAGTAGAGCCTACGAGGAGTAAACCTTGCTAAGCTAGTGTAGGTGCGACAAAGGCTTGAAGACTTATCAAAAGTGAAAAAAAAAATGGCATTGTATAAAAATAGAAAAATGTATGTGACCGAGCAGTAAAGGACGAAAAAAATCACGACGACACGACACGATAGTCACGACGCTGTTCTTGATGATATAACTGAACAATTCATTATTAACACAACCCATACAACAGACGAGAGTGAAAATATAAATATTCAAGTCCGGTGTAGATGAATTGTTGTGCGGTGTAGATGAAATGTTCTTAAGCTATTTATTTATTGATTAAAAATTTTTAAAAAATTTCTTTCGGTGTACTTTCATTTATTAAAGATTAATTGAATTTCCGTTGACTTAAAGTTTTTAACTCTTAATTGATACCTTATCTTTGTAAATATTGTGAGGGTTAGTGAAGCTGAAGCTCGCTTTAATAGTGATTGCACTTGGTGGCAACATGGCCCGCATAGTATTTTTTTTAGTTACACTCGTATTACATATCTATGTCATAAGATCCGCGAATATTCTCGGCTTGTTCCTGTATCCGGGCAAGAGCCATCACATGGTATTTGGGCCGTTCCTAAAGACATTAGCAAGCAGAGGTCACAATGTCACTGTCGCGTCGTTCTTCCCCGCCAAGGATCCACCGCCCAACTATCACGACATCAACTTCGTGGGTATCGCTGAACACAAAGTCGAGTCGTATGACTTAAGTAACATAGAAAATGAGAGCTCCCTATTTAAAATTCCAAGACTCGGAAGAATGGTGAAGAGGCTGTCAGAATTCAGAATATTAAGAACTGAAGCTGTTAAAATCTGCGCACGTTTGCTAAATTATAAGCCGTTATTGGACGCGTTACAAGGTAACTATGATGCTGTGATCTTAGAAAACTTTACTAGTGACTGTATGCTGGGACTTTTACACGTATACGAAATAAGGGCGCCAATTATACAAATGCTGTCCTGTAGCCCCATGGCGTGGTCTGCAGAAAGAATTGGTTCTAATGACAACCCGGCATACGTGCCCGTTATCGCTAGCCCTTTTGGAACAAAAATGTCATTCTTTGACAGAGTTGAGAATACAATATTTCATACTTTAATGAAACAATGGTATTATTACGACTCACAATTGAAAGAGAAGTCGTTAATCGAAAAAAAATATGGCACAATACCAGATCTACATGAAATCGCAAAAAATACTTCACTAATGTTGACAAACAGTTATCATACACTAAGTGGGGCGAAACCTCTCGTTCCTGGACTGATTGAAGTTGGAGGAATGCATTTGTGCAAAGAAAGTAAAACTCTGCCACAGGTACTTAATACAGTTCCTAGTTAGCTAATATATGTACATTCATTATTAAACTAATATACATGTATAATAAAATTCTTTATAACACGCAATGTCTCAAATTCAAGTAGAAAATAAAATTTCTTGACACTAAATTCTCTCTGCTTACTTTGCTACACGGGAATATAGCCTGAAGCTGAAATAAAACAAAAAACTCCTTAACTTATGCATAATTAATTAATTTAAATTATTGAAATGGAGTAATACGTTATCTTTTTTAAACAAATTTACTTGTAACAAACTTTAATCATTTATTTATTGCCATGAAAAATTTGTAAAGCGGATGTCATATAACAATTACATTTAAAAACGAATGTCTATTATAACATTCTTACTTAATGATTTTTACAGTACATAGAAAAGTTTCTTAATGGGTCAAGTCACGGAGTCATATTGTTTAGTTTTGGATCTCGAATAAAAACAAAATCAATTCCGAAATATAAGGAGGAAATTTTTATTAAAACATTATCGAAGTTGAAGCAAAGAGTTATTTGGAAATTCGAAGACAGCGGCGATGAAGGCACGCTCATAGGAAATGTTCTTAAAGTGAAATGGTTACCCCAGTACGATTTATTGCGTAAGTTCATATAAATAATTGTTAAGTTTTCATCAAACTATTGATATAGGTAATATTTGTGTATATTTTGTCTGTATGTATGTGTATGTTTGTATAAGAGAGATGATGATATGGGATACCCTTCGTGATAGTGCGTAGTGCAACTATGAAATGCTAGGTTTCTTCTCATAATTGAAATGCTTACCAGAATATTACATGATCAATAATTGAATAGAACAAAATATATCTATTCTCAAATTAATGCTTTCTCATATCAGTTTAAACTGGCAAGAAAGTTAATAGACGAAGACCAACTTACTACAAGTCGGAATTTAAAGTCTTTCTAGTGCACATTAATTTGTATATTTATTGTAATTTTAGTATCCCGCACATATTAATTGTGTTATTATACTATCCAGAACATATTAGAGTAGGCAGAGCAAACCTAGTGTTAAGTAAGACACTTAGTTCTGCACTTTCCGCCAAATTCAGGAAGTATTGCATGTAGAATAGCGGAACTCAACGCCACGTTTTGCTGAGACACCAGAGCGAAGAAAAGAAAATATAAATTTAAATAAATATTTCATACACATACCGTTGCCCCTGCGCCACGACTGACCTCTGCTTGTCTTGGTAATAATCAGAAATATACAAGGCAAGTGTAACTGAAACTTAGTAATTTTATAATCAAGACGTTATACATAGACATTTTTATACTTGGAAATAAATCATCACGGTGCCCTTCTTAGATCAGAGATCATCAGAGTTCATCATATGTGTAGCGGCCCATTAAGCCAGTGGGACACCATCTTAGTCACTGGTCACTGAGCGACCACGACTGTGGAGAGAATTCGGGCACAAGTGAATGGTTGGTGGGTGATTGAGGATAATAGTGTCTTGACACTAGGTGGATAGGTTCTCTTTGCTTTGTATTGCTATTGTCATTATGTATATAAATGTTTCATGTTATCTTAACAGGGCACGAAAAAGTGATAGCCTTCATATCGCACGGTGGTCTCCTCGGGCTGACGGAGGCGGTGTCGGTGGGTAAGCCCATCATCGTGGTGCCCTTCTTTGGCGACCAGTTCACCAACGCGGCTGCGGTGGCTGAAACTGGTATAGGGGTGTCCGTTTCTTACGACGATATTAGTGAAGACAGCTTTAGTGTGGCATTACAAAGTGTTCTGGGTGAAAAGTAAGAAGATTGATTGATTTTCTTATGATTTCGGATTCGAATTCGAGTTATCCAAAAACAAATATTTCAACAGTACTTCCGGTTGACCTAGAATTATGAATTTCGGCAGTTAGCATCTACAGGTAGTACTAGTTCATGGAAAAATAAAAAAACTATACATTTGTGCTTAAATCCTAAAAAATAAAAGTCTTTAAAGGGGAGCAAAATTTGGTATTAAAGCCGCTATTTCTAGTGAAGTATCATATGAAAGAGCTTGCTGTGCACATTCCAATCCATATTTTATTCATTTCTTGTGACGAACTAATTCTTATGTATAACAAACAAGCGCGAATCGGGTTCGCCCACCGAGGGTTTTACCCCCTTATATTAAAATGTAAATTTTACCCCCTTTTAAGGCATTTTTTTAAGGATTTAACCACAAATGTAAAGTTTCCAGATTTTTTCCAAAGTTAATACTACCTGTAGATGCTAGCTGCCAAATTGCAGAATTGTAGTTTAACCGAAGTACCCTGTTAATTTTGATTCCTTTTATAAAATACACCGCAAATATAAAAAGAATAGAATATTTCGATAAAAATCTTTTGACTAGAATTTTCTATCAACAGCAAAGATCATTTTGATATAATAAGGCAATCTATTTTTAGTATCTACAGAGTGTATTTAAAAAAAATCTTTAATTTAATTTGTAAACTTAGATTTAGTTGCGGTCTCAAACGTATCTTATATATACGTCGGAACAAAAGTATTTTCGTATTGTTCATACAAAGAAAAATATTTTTATAATAAATATTTTTTTTATTTATTTATAAAATGTATATGCCGTTTTGATCTATGACTTGTTGCCATCTTATGGGTAGTGCCATGATCCCATTCCTGTAGAAATTTTGAGATTTTTGATTTAAAACATCAGTCAGGTAGTGTTCACAGAGTTCTTTTGAGGTTAGTTTTATGCTTCCTAGGTCTAGGTCTAGGTTCTAGGTCAGGGCTACACGGAGGAAGCATCAACACATCCCAGCCAAATTCTCCCAATTTTCTCTGGCATTGTCACGGTGGAACACAACGCCTTTCCTAAGCGCCGGCCGGTGTTTCTCAATAGCTTTTTTTAACCTCATCAGTTGCTGATGGTAGAGGTCAGAATCGACAGTTTTACGCGGTAGCAAACTCAGAGTGAACGATACCTTTCCAATCTTACCATATACATAGCATCACTTTGTCCCGAGTCAGGTCGGGCTTTGCCATGATCTGTGGGGCTTGTCCATACTTCGACCATAATCTTTTTCGCACATTCTTATCGTAAGTCACCCATTCTTCATCACCCGTAATCAACTGTTTAAGAAATGGTTGTAATGGTATAAAATTGTTACGTTTCAACAAAGAATCGCAAATGGAAACACGTTGTATTACGTTTCTCTGAGTGAGATCATGTGGTACCCAAATGTCAAGTTTTTTTGCACCAAGACTTTTGTAAGTGACGTAAAGGAGACTGAAACTATTCCATACATTTTTGGGCCCAGAATGTAAAGATATGAAAATGGTATGATTTAATAGATTTAGGTACATCATTCCCTCCCTGAAAACTATATAAATTTTGGCAATCTGAGAGCGGAGTTATTAGAGATTTAATAAAAGTGAGGTTAAGTTCGCAGACCAATTTCTTGAATATCAACTTCTATAAAATATGTGATTACTGAGTTGTTTAAGCATTAATGTTTA